>PVJI01008391.1:0-71652 GCA_004026765.1 Micronycteris hirsuta
CTTAACTTGCCTGGAAAATTCTTATTTATTCTTCAAGATCAAAAGAATGTCACCTCCTCTATCAAACCATCCCTAACTTCCAGGTAAGTACGGTCTTCTACATTTATAATACTTGATCGATTCCTTTACTATTACCTTAAAACCATTTTTACTTTAGTTATTTGCTGACAAGCTTTCTTCTCCTCCTGGACCAGGGTGGCCATAGAGGCGGGAATGATCATCCACTCCGCACATTTTTGTGGAGTGTTCACCCCATGTCAGCAGGCCATTTTGCTACTCTCCAGACGGAGGGGTATTTGTCTTCCTTCTCCCGACGCTTAGCGCACGCCCGTCCCATTACTGAGTAGACGCTCAGTAGTGAGTTGCTAAATAATTGAAAAACTGGGCAAGTGGAAGGATGACTATATCAATGTCTCTGTTGCGTAAAGGAGAAAAGGTACCAGTGTTTCCGTGATGTTTCAGTTTTCCCAATTTGCAAACAGGACCAGTGCAGAGAGAAGCTCCCAAGGAGAACAGGATCTGCCCTTCTGCAAGGGGACATGGTGACTCAGTTCCTTGCGGCCTTAGGGTTAGGAAGGGGCAGTCCTAGCCTGCGAGTTTTCCCCTTTTTGCAATATGCTTGTTGCACAATACATGTAAGGCTTGTTGGTTTTTCTCTTACAATGCTTTCCTCTGATACTGTATCCCTCTTTGTAAGTAACGTGCTGGACTCTATGTAGCTGCTGCAAATCATTTTTGACAGGAGGGAGTGCTTTTCCAAGATGAGCCTGAGCCATCCTCGGCCCGGAACTCACTCATCTGCAGTTTGCCCGCGTGGGTGGTCTCAGGCTGGCTCAGACAGGCCGTGAGGCTGCTGAATGTCCTCCCTGACATGGAGGCTCACTGCGTGGAGTCTGATCTTGTTTTATTTGCAAGTGTGATGTCTGGGGTTGCGTGTGGCATAAAGGAAGACAGGCACAGAAGAAAGCCATCCGCCTTCCTTGGGTTCTTAATCGGTGCTCCTTCCGGATTTCTGCATGGCTTTGCCAATCCCTGACCAGTCTCATGAAGCCACCTACCTTGTCCTGAGCAAGTAAAATCCCCCATATTTTAATGTTACGGAGAAAATTGACACCATCAGGCATCTACCTCCTCTCTTTTCCATACCATGCCTGTCTCTGCCTATCATTCACCAATTTCCTTCTGACTCAGACCAAGAGGTAGTGTTTGTTTTCTATGACTGTAACAAATTACCCCAAAATTGAGGAGCTTAAAACAACAAATATTAATTACCCCACAATTGAAGGGGAAAACAATCCCTTTATTTTTAAGATAAGTTAAAGGGTTATCCTTTTAGCAAAAGAAAGCTTTTTTTCCCAGAACAAGAAAAGTTTCAGGTCATTACTGAAACATACTGAAAACTTTGTCACTTGGGCAGAGAGAATGAATCCATTTCTAGATGTTCAAGTGAATTTTGATGTAGGATTTTGAGTCTTGCCTTAGCTTTACAGTTTCTCTTTGATTTTGATACTTATAGGTAAGGGAAGTTGTAGTCACCTATTGAGCATCAGATAAAATTTCCCCAACCATATTTTTGTATTTTGAACCAATTCATCCTTGGCATTGTAACCGAGTCCATAAAACGAATGAGGCGGAGGTCTGTATGTGTACTTGGGCGCCGCCATGTGGCCATCTTGAGAAGTGCAAAACCCAAGGCTCTGGGCAAGAGCTTGCATCTATATGGTCACTATCTTTTCCCTTCTGTCGGGGCAGGTCATTGTATTTGAACAAATCCTTTTGGATTGATGAATTGTAATAAGTAACTTTCCTTATAAGAATAATAATCGTGGGAAAATCAGTGTAGCTGAAGACTATCTTAGCTTATTTGCACACATAGAATTCCTTCCTTCTCTTCATGTAATTGTTCCCCTTCCCTTTCCGATACATACCCCTTGCCCTCACTGACTAATTGGAACACTATTCGAGTTTATTCCTTAATCAGTGCTTCCCAAAATTGCAGCTCTTTCTGGCTCTCAAATAACCACTTGGTGCCTCTCCCCTGGGCGTTTTATGCCCAGGCCGACAGTTGCAGAACGCCGTCACCACACTGAAAACGGGATCATCGATGCTTCCAGTGGGTGGCTGTATGGTCATGAACTCCACCTCAGCAACGCTCAGCAACCTTTTCCACAGATACACAAGAAATACGTTCATTAACTGACTGTTTAAAAAGGAACATATTTCCTCTCTTTTGCAAGGAGAGGCAAGATTTCTTTTTCATTTACAGATACACAGAGACGTGGCAAAAACAAATATGCTCTCATAAGACAAAGGACACAAAGAATTCTGTCGATGGTGGGCAAGTACAATCCATCAGCCACGTTGGATGTGACCTAACTAAATTTTCTCCCTTACAGCTGCACCAGACAAGGGCCCGCTTAAGCCACTGTCTTGTGATTTTAAGGCAACACAGCAGTGTCCCAAATCCCAGAGTCTTTGAGACAAACAGGAGACATCAGGGTCCCTGTCGTTTGCCCACTGACAAGATCCGATGATCAGGCCTCTACCCCGGGCTTCCTTTCCTTCCGCTGGCAGAGGGCGGGGGAAAGGGGAAGCAGCCGCTGTAGGGCCGGAATGGCCCCGGGGCCAGGCTCGGCACCCAGGAGTCAGAGCCCTTGATTGTCACCCACGGAGACCCACCCAAGCGGCGAGGGAAGGCAATTCCGGATTCAAGGTGTCCAGAAGAGACGTCGCATAGAGACTCCAATGAAAGGACTGAGGCGGGCAGGCTGTGATGGAGACCCCAGAAGTAACCATCCAAGAATAACGCAGAGACGTTCACCACAGCTGCTGTGCACTCACAGGTGGGGGAGAGCAGCCACGCGTGGGCTGTCACAGACTAAAGGGAGGCGGGGCTTGTACAAGGAAAACCTGCCGCAGGTGAAGCGGTGAGCCTTGCGCTTGGCGCCTGGACAAGACGATGGCCTGCAAACTGCCAAGAGCGCAGCCTGCCCCAGAGGAGCAGAAAGGTCAGTTACTGCCCCCTGCAGGCCAGGCCCGGTCACCTGCAGTCTCTTCACTGGGCGCCCTCATCCATCGACCACGTGGGTGCAAAGTCGTCATCACAGAACACAGATGTTTGGCATTCCTTCGCTTAGCAGCCTGCACAGACTCCATGTTGCCAGTAGGATTAAATCCAAACGCCTTATAAAAATGGCACGCTGGGCCCTGAACGATCTGGTCCCCGTGGACACTGGCGGAGCATCTCACCCGCCCTGCTCCACCCACCTGTCCTCCCCTGGATGCCGCTGCCTGAGCTGCTCTGCATTCTGTCTCATCTCCCGCTACCTGGGTGCTCTTTCATTTCGCTGCAAGGAACCCCTCCACTCAGCCTTCAAATGTCACCTCTTCTGTGAAGCCTCCCCTGATTATCCATCGAAGGAAGTCTTCCTTCCTTGTATTTCATGCTTAGCATTTACCACATTGTGTTGTAACTATTTGGCTGCTGTCCTGTCACCCAGAGGCCAGAGGCAGTGGCTGCCTTGTCTTTGTGCCCCCCGGTGCCTGTCTTCTGATCTGGCACAAAGAAGCTTCTCAGTAAGTGTTTGGTGAATGAATGTGTCATCCGGTGCAGGGACACTGATTAGCAAGTGTGTTTCCAATGCATTGTCAGCACTGCAGGCAACAAAAAACAAGGGGATAGTCTGGTGGAGGTGAACAGAAGTAAGCACGACCCTCAGGGACCACACAGCCAGCCACGCGCCATGGAGAATGAGAAACAAATATCGCGACTCTGGTGGGGAGACCGACCCCAGAGACAGCTGGGAAGACTTCTGCAGTCAGCGCTGGGAGCCAGGTGACGGTAGGGGAGGGGCGGTAAAGGAGCTGTTTGCAAGCTGGGCACTAGGAAATGTTGGCTAATTTAAATAATGTTCAGTGGCAAACTTTATTTCTGAAATAGAAAGTCAGAGATATTAGGGATTTTATAAAAGGGTTTTTTGCTCTCTGGGAATTCCCTCCTCTTATACAGACGGTGTAGCTGAGTGCTTCCTTCTGCTGCTAAGGCAAGCTTCCTTTTCCATGTGGGAAGAAGACCATGCTGCTCACTGAGACTGCTGATCAGCCACCATCAGCAGCAGCAGACTCCCCCTCGTTTTACACCTCTCCCAGCTTCAGCTTTGGGGGCGGGCACGCCTGCAGCTTCTGCACCACTGTCCCCTGCATCTGCCACACTGGCCTGAGCTGAGGGCGGAGCTGGTCCCTTTGCGGCCCATCCTTTGGTGCCCCTAGCTCCGCCCTCCCCACACTTTCAGGCTGAAACACTTCGAGGTTTGGTCACAGACCGTTTTCAAAGCCGATGAAAGCTCCCAATTGATTGTCGAAGAAAGCACCCCCTTTTGAACAAGTTCCATCCCGCCTAATACCCCAGGGAGCTTACAGACTCTCCCTCCGAGGCCCGTCCTGAGCCTGAGATTAAATCCTCGTGTCCTCTAGTTTCCAGGACATCCCAGAGGACTTTCCATCTGTCCTAGACGGGAGGTCTAGGCCACACACGCTTCACAGGGCTTGACATTATTTTAAACTTATTTGTACCTAACTCGGGGAAATGTGACTTATTTGTATGGAGCTCAGGGAGATGTAAACCAATGATCACGATTCTCTGAGTTGTGGTAGAAAAGGGGATGCCAAGGAGACCTGAGCTGAGTCGTCTGCACTCTCGAGTGCGGGCCAGGAGGGCCTCCTGCTGTTGGCTCTGGGATGGTTGTGGTCCTGTCCTGGGCAGAGTGAAGCGGACCGGCCAGCAGAGGGCGCTTTGGATTACTTACTCTCTGCCCTTTTCTGGACGTCCATTCAACCAGCTCCTGAGGATGAGCTGCTATATCTAACTGTTTAAGGGGGGTGAACACCAGAGGTGATTTCATTATAAGAAAGTAGAAAAGGAAACATGTTTATAAGTATAGGAAAATGTACATAGCTGAGTTTTGCCAAGCCCTATCAGGATGTGGGGAGAGTTGGGGAGTGACAGCAGCAGTTGTAACTCTTGTCCCTACCTGAGAATGCAAGGCTTGCAAAGCCTTGCAAAGTTCTTTCCGAGTATTTATTTCTCTTCCATCCCAGGGAGTGTCTCTCTCAGGGCTGGTCTTGAAGGACACAGTCATACCCCATTTTTTCCACCAGGTGGCAGCAGTACACCAGCAGGCACGGCCTTCCGTCGCTGAGCCCCCATCCCCGGGTGTCACCAGGAATTTTTTCCTCGCCTTTGCCTTACTACTAACGAGTTCCCAAAGAGGCCACGATTTTTCTTGTCTTCTTTTTTTTTCTTTTGAGAGTAGATAGCCCTTTCAGTCCTATGTCTCCATAGGAATTAGACATTATTCCCCTGAAAGCCAAGTCTGAGCCACAGCCACAGGGCTGTGCTCACAATGACCTCGGCCCTCTCACGACAGAGCCTTCTGGTCCCTGGGCTGAGGGATAAGATAGATCCTGGACAAGTCCGACCGCTGCCGGTCGCAGCTACAAGACCAGGCTGGGCAGGCAACCTCAAAGCCTCTGTTTTCTCCTCTGCAAAATGGGGACAGTGATGCCACCCACTTCACAGAGCTGACGTTCAGATTAAATGAGAATCTAGCATAGTCCCTGCCCTCCCCCCACCCCCAGAATGCCTTTCATCAATATTAGCACCCAGTATAACCAGATTTATCTCCCCAGAAGATAACAATCATTCATGGTGATTACTTCTGGTGGCAGGATCAAAGATGATTTTTAATTTCTTCTTTGTTTTCCAAATTCTCTTCAATAAGCATGCATTGCTTTCATCACGAAGGAAAAGGCAGTGAAAGTATAATAGATTGTTGGCCTCAGTTCCTGATGATTCCAGCGAAACTGTCAAACACCTTCTCCACTGCTCACTGAGCTCTGATGGGCTGGGCCTGGGTCTTACCTGTTCGGGTCTCGTTAACATTGAATCATCATTTGACATCCGGTTGGTCTCATACTCATAACCCAAACAAAGTTGCAGTGGGAATTGCTTCAGGTTTATAATTTTCCAATGCAACAAAGCGTCTTTTCTTCGTCGTGGATTCTTTCCCATTATAATGGTCCAACTCCTAATCCTCTCACCTATTTAATACACTGCTCTCTAAATTTAACCCTCTCCAAGGTCTCCTCAGAGCTCCTCTCAGACTGCTGAGTCGGTTTTAGGCTTCCAGAAAGCGTCCACCTGAACTTCACGCGACTCATGGCAGGAAGGCATGTGGATGGGGGCATCGAGTTGGAACAAAATCTTGTTAATAGCTGTACAGAGACCCGAGGCCCAGGACAACCCGAGTACATGAAGAGATTATGAAAGGAAACAGACATTTCCAGGATGGACCGTATTTTAATGTGAAATGCGTGGCGGACGGGGTGGTGGTTTTGCTTGTTTGTTTGTTGCCATGGTGAGGAGCGTCAGGGTATTGGGGATCCCTCTCGGCTGTTGCTACCACTTGGTTCTGTTGCCCTTCACTCCGAGTGAATGAAATGCTCTCCGGGGAGTCTGAGCTCAGGCACGGTGCCGCCCGACATTTCTCCTATAAAAGTAAAAGCAAAATAGAAGACGTTTACCTTTGTCAGCTGATACATTTTAGGTCTTTTTCTACGTGATTGATAAACAGAGATTCTCTCTTTCCAGGAGACTTGAGGTAGGGCCCCTGAGAGACACAGGAAGTCCAGAGCAGCGCCACCTGTGCAAAGTTGGATGTTCTATTCCTGGGTCTTAACAGGTTCTGGGACCCAGGGCCCTGGTGGAGTGGTGGCGGGTGGTGCCAATGGCGTTGTCATTGATGGCCGCATCAGGAACATGTGGAAGGTGGATGGAGAAAGGAGAGCTGGGTGCTTGCAGACATTGTCGGGCTGCTTTCTGTCCCCAGATCTCAGTTGACGTGATGCCAAAGCCAGCTGTGGTCCCTTGGGCCCCTGCTGGCCAGGCCCTGATCCTGGCAGGAATGAGGAGAAGCCCTTGCCCTCCCTGCCTGCTGCGGCATCACACCTGGGCATCTGGGCCCAGGGCAGAAGGGCTGTGTCTTCTGCCGCCTGCAGCTCCTCTCCGCGGATGGCTCCAGCCTGGTCCTTAGGAGGTGGAGGTGCAGACATTGTTGTCATTCTCTGTCTTTGTCCCCAGGCACTGGGACATGACCTTCTGTTCTCAGCATTCAGGCAGCAAAAGAAAAGAAGTGAAATTGAAATCACGCAATGTCCTCCACAGAGTCCAGTGTCTTCATGATGCCAAAGGTGCCCGGAGGAGCCTGTGCTGGGAACTGAAGGCAGACCCAGCTCACACCCAAAACCTGTGCGGGGAGGAAAATCCCGGCTGACAGCGAATGTTGCCCTGACCTCTCCAGCAAGGAGCTGGTCTGGGGAAAACTCCACTCCTGTAGAGATGAGTCATCAACTAGGAAGCTGCAAAACGTCTCTCCCAGCCTCGGAAAGGATGGGCAAAGCACGTGGCAGAGGCGGAGTCCTCACTGGGAAAATGCCGCCGCGTGCCACCCCAATAATTTAATTGAAACAGGGAGCTGCATTAACAAAACGAAAATACTGCCAAAGAGCAGATTAAAAACTGTAGCCAAACAATTGCCAGGCCTTTAAAAACTTAATGAGATGATTGCCTCCAAGAAGGAAGAGTACAGGAAAAACAGTGGAAGAAGAAAGGGAAGGAAACTGGAAATGAGCTCACGGAAGAACCACACTGCTGCAGAGACTGTGAGGATACCGAGGGCAGGAATAACACAAACTCAGCAAAATGCAGTGGAAATAAGAGATCGAAAAGGACTAGCTAGGCAGGGTAGGTAAAGACACCTAACGTCTATTAATGTATTAAGCACCCAGGGTGGCCCAGCCACTGTTCTGGGCACTGGGATTGTAGCAGCGCTATAAACAACACTGGCCGGGCTCTTACAGCCCTTGAAACAAAACTGTGTCTTATTCTCAGCTTTTCAGACCATCGCTGGTCGAACATGCAAAGGCCACCCAACAGAGAGCCTACAGGCGAGGTGTCCCGTGCCCTTCTGTAGGCTTGTCATCCCTGTCCACATGCAGTGAAAACAGGAAAATGCACATAGACAGGCCTGCTTCTGAAGTATCCTCTGCGCCCGAGGCTGCCAACAGCCACCCCGAAGATGCCTCCCATCGGCCGCGTGTTACTCAGGCGCCCAGACCGTCCGGCCTGTTTTGATGGGTACAAAGTCACGTGCTTCTCCCGGTGCCCTGGGCCGCGCCATGTACACCCATGAGGCTGCAGTGACTTGGGGACCCGTTCATGTGCCTTAACCAAACCGATGTGGCAGTGTCCCAAATCAAATTTAACAACCGCTCGCAAACTGGACCGGCTTCTATCCCTTGGAATGGTCTTCCCCCTGGGGTCCGAGTCTCAGCTTTGAGGAAGGGCTTTCTTTCTAAGGTGGCTGCTTCCTTGGGTGCCCAGCTTCGAGCCTAAAGCTAGTGCCTGCTACATGCACGCACTACTCCTGTGTTCATTTTTGTTTTATTTTTATCTATTGTACGTAATAAAGTGTACATAAATAAAGTTTGCCATTTTAACCCTTTGGAAGGGCACAATCCAGCATCATCAAGAACATCCACCATGTTGGGTCACCGCCGCCATTATCTACTTCCAGACCTTCTCCATCGTCCCATTAAACAGTAGCTCCCCATCCCCCCGCCCCAGCCCCCGGTAACCGCCATGCTACTTTGTCTCCATGCATTTGTCTTATCCCGACACCTCCACCTCGTGTAGGTTGACTCATACAAGGTCTGCACATTTGTGTCTGGCCTATTTCACTTATCAGATGTTTCCCGGGTCCATCCACGTCGTTGCATGTGTTGGAATGTCCTTCCTTTCTTTGACAGAATAAGATTCCATTGTATGTACAAACCACAGTTTGTTTATCCATTCATCTGTCCCTGTATTCTTTAGAGATCTCTTTACACCCCCAGTGGTTAACCTTCTGTTATCTGTTAATCATTATTTATATTAAACATTCCCTGTGAGCACTGTGTAGTTTTTATCTCCTGACTGGGACTCTGACTGACACACCTGCCTTTGGGAACTGCCTTTCTTTCCCTCAACATGACTTTGCTGGGCCAATCATGGAACCTCATTTCCTTTATCGTAAACCATATTGCTTCATCACTGTGGTGATACTGATGGGTCCCGGGGCAGGCCCATCACCCAGGCAATGTGATCTGAATCCTTCCCCAGGACTGCCAGATGGGTATGGGCGACACTGGCCTAGAGATGCACCTGGGGACCCATCCCCATGGGATTGCCATGCTGCAGTCTTGCAGCTACCTCCCCGGACAGGGAGAGGAGAAACTGAGACCAATGTGCAAAGAGAAACAGAGAGTCACGTGGTCCATCTCTAAGACACCTGCAGAGAGGACAGCCTGCGAAGAAGGTTAGCACTGAAGGAAGTGAGACAGTGAATAAGAAGAGCAAGAGCCCTGGGCGGGCGCTCAGTTGGTCGGAGCGTCACACCCTATGTGGGTTTGATCTCTGTTGGGGCACGTACTGCAGACAACCAATCAATGTTTCTCTCTCTTTCTCTGTCCCTCCCTTCCTCTCTCTCAAATCAATGAACATACCCTCTGGCAAGGATGAGGGTGGAAAAGAAGAGTGAAAAGGGCCACCAGAACTGCAGCAGAGATGAGAAACAGGAGGAGAGGGTGGTATCATTCTCTGCCGATCACCATGCCGTGAGACAGGATCATCTAAGAGAAGGGAGGGGAGTGCATTCTGGCCTCTGGCCAGCAGGAGCTGCAGAATCCCGCAGCCTGGACGCTGGGCCAACCCAAGGCGGAGGCGGCCGAGACAAGCTTTCCAGCTACGCCGTCCCTTCTGCCCTTTTCTCCCAGACAGGAAAACTACTAAGCAACATCAGATACTTTCCTTTTTTCTGTCCCTGGAAGGTCTCCTCTTTTCCAAGCATTCCCTTCGCTCTTGTGCCCGTTTTTTTTTCCTCCTTCTTCCCTTCCTGCATCATCCTTTCTATCTCCTGGGAGCTGCTACCTAAGACAGAGGTTTCCAAACTGTGGCCGGGGGACCAAATCCTCAGAGGACCTCAGTCCTTTCCTAAAGGCCTTCGCCTGATTGAATGCGGTTCACCCACAGTGTGGAGGCACACTTTACACCGCTTCTACTGATGTCCATGTTAATCTCATCTAAAAAATCCCTTCACAGCAACATCCAGACCTGTTCGATCAAACATCCGGACGCTGTTGGCCCAGCCAAGGTGACTCGTAAAATGAACCATGGCACCATATGACCCAGTTCTGGTCAGCGAGATGGCAGCAAACGGTGCTGTAGGGGCTTCCAGGAGGGGCTCCTGAAGGACGGGGCAGTCTCCTCTTCCTCTTCCTCGCTGCCTGAGGAGTGAGCCTAGTGGTCGGCTCTTCTCCAGCCATCTTGAAGGAAAAGCTGAGAGAAGCTCTAAGACCTCAGCCCCAACATCCTTATGCCTTGCACCTGCCTGGATTTCTCACCTTTGCGCCTCTCTTCAGAAAAGCAGAGCACTGTGCTGTTATGCCTGCTTTTCGTGTCTCTGTCACTTGCAGCCAAATGCAGCTCCTAGCTAATACGCCACGGTCTGCTTCTTGGCCGTGTGGCGCTGTCTCAGGTCTGAGCGTTCTTGAGCCTGGCCCCCAGACTCCCACCGACCCTGTGAGCCTCCCAGCTGTCCCTCCAACAGATGCCCTGTCATTGGAGCGAGCCTGAAAGGGACCTCGTTTGTGCACAAGAGCCCCCCCAGATGTAAGGCATAAACCAGGAGAAGGGACTAGGACATTGGGGGTGTGATGAGAGGGGGGCGGTGGAGAGGAAAAAACATTCCAGGTGGAGGAGAAAGTACTATGTTCAGAGAGGCCAAAGGAAAAGGACACACGCCTGTAGGTCAGTAGTGAGGCTGGAAAACAGGGTGCAGGGGACGGGGTGGGGCAACTGGCTGGAGTGAGGCTGAGAGGTAGGCCGTGGGGAAGACTGGACCTTATCCCAAAGGATGTGGGAGTTGTGGGGAAGCTTTATGTGAGCGTGTGTGTGTGTAGGTCGCATGATCACACTTCCAAATGTGCCCTGTTTCCTCATCTGAGGAACGTCTGAGCTGGAGCAACACTGAATCTAAGTCCCTATCTGATTTGATGTTTACGACCCTTCAAGGTCCAGGGGAGCAAAGTACAGACACTTAAGCGTGTTGTCCCGGAGGTCAATGCCCGGGTACAAGCCTATGCTGGGAAGGTGCGCGTTTCAGTCTGCAGCCGCGGGTGGAGCTGCGTCCTCGAACGTCCACCCTATTGGTGGGGCCTGACGCACCGTCGTGCAGACACGTTCACAGGGGGGCTGCCTGTGACCCCGCAGCTCTCCCGGGGCCCCAGCCGGACCCAGTCTTCTGCGGGCTCCGAGGGATGCTGGGTCCTTCCGGGTTTTTGTGTCGAATCTGCGGGCGGCGACCCCGCGCCGCGTCTCCGCGTGTGGAAAGTGCGGCTGCGCGCGCGCCGCGGCGTTTACGCGGCGATTTCATCATGCTCCGGGTCCGGCCCCGCGCGCCGCTTCCGCCGCCCCGCCTGCCGTACCGCCCGGGGCCGCCGGCTCATGCCCTGTCCGCGCCCGGCGCTGCTTAGAGCCGCCCGCGCTGCTCTGCTGCTTTCGCTGCCGCCCCGGCTCGCGGCCCGGCCTCCGCTCGCGCCCCGCCGGCCGCTCCGCACGCGCGCCCCCGCCCCGACCTCATTCCCCGCGGCCGCCTCCCGGAGCAGCATGGACGGCGCGGGGGCTGAGGAGGTGCTGGCACCTCTCAGGCTAGCCGTGCGCCAGCAGGTACCGGCAATCTGCGCCTTCCCTTCAGCCCCGGGCTTTCTCTCCCTCCCCCTTTCCCTCCGGCGTCCCCTCTCTCCTCCCCGGGCGCGCGTCCCCCTCGCCGGTTCCCCCTCGCCGGTTCCCCATCTTCTCTGGAAGCCCTTGATTTCCTGCCGTCGTTCTCGCCTCCTCCACTGTGGACCCAGATCCCCGCGTGCGTCGGCCACCTTTCCTCCCGTGGACCTCCGTCCTTCCCTCATCCTGGGTGGCTCCCTCGGATCCCCGTGGACATCCCGCGTCCCTCCGCTCGAATCTGTTCTCTTTCCCCAATGCCAGTTCCTGCCCGCGCCTCCTCTCCCCGCGGGGTCCGGGATCTGTGCCCTTGTGGTTCCCCCCGTCCTAGCTCAGCAACCTCGACTTCACTTTCCGATCTCCGCCGCGTTCTTTGTGCTCCCTGAGTGGCGGGGTTCCTGACTCTTCCCTGGTCCATTACGAACCGCCGTTCTGCCTTCGTACGGCTAGACTCTCCTCTTCAGTCTTCGGGATGCTTTGAATGGTGTTTCCCCCTTGACATCGCCCTGCCTTCCTTGCTTACTTAGCCGACGACGGGCTGAGAAAATAAAAGTAGTTCAAACGTGGATGTGGGGAGATGTTACCCTCCCCCCCGCCCCTTCTAATAATGATGTGAGCTCTTCGTCCTTCGCTCCCGTCCTCTTTTCTGGGTTCCGAAAGGGCCAGTTGGGAGGAGGGAGCTTTCAGATCGCAAACCGGGGACGCCGAGTGTTGCGGAGTGGCTCGACGAGGTCAGCCTTGCGAGTGGGACGTTGTGCGGGAAGTTTCCTGCGCTAGAGGACTTGATCCGGGCCGCCTTCCTTTCCCCGGGGTGTCCGAATTCAGGGAGGACGAGGGAGAAAGGTGATCGCAAATGGATTCTCACATCCAGTCGGCAGAGCCGAGAGCCTGGGATGGGGACCCAGTGGTAAACCCGGAACGGGTTTCTCTTGCCCGGGCGTCGCCTGATGCAATAACTCGTCTCGGCTGCGGAGGGTGGAACCCTCCCGCGGAAGCGATCGATTGGGGTAGGGATGCCACAGATGCAGCAAATGCTGCCACTTTGCGGTGTCTGCCTCTCGCTAGTGTGAGCCTGGCCGATTCCATCGCGTCCTGTTTTGCAGTTTCACGGTGGGCTTAGATTTTACTTCTTCATTGTTGGTATCAGGACGCTGCTTATTCCCCGTTTCCCTGCACCCACTTTCCCCAAACGAATTAGGTGTGGCTCCTTTGTCTTTTCTGTAACTCTCAATTTTTTTTTTATATCCTTCACTTTAGAAGGGACACTACATCTAATTTTAAAAAAACACGCCCCCAAACCCCTCCCTCTGCCACGTTAGCCTGGAAACTGCCGTGCACGTTATCTGTCGGGAGGCTGGAAGCAGCTCTGCGCTCTTCACTTGGATCGTTTTCGATGCTGTTATTATCTTGCGTCTCTTTTATGTGGGCTCTGTTGTTACTTTCTTAAAGACATTTTTTGAATATGTAGTTAGTTTATGTAAGTTCGGCTGGATTCCTAATTTTTCAGGACCACACATGTGAGAGTTAAGTGCCTGGAACTTTGAATCACAGCGATTCTTCTAGCGCCTGCTGGAAGGATTAAACATCATCAAGTTACACCCCCACCCTCCCCCCTTTTTTTATCAGGAGGTAATGAAACACACTGCCCCATCTATACAGTTTACTTGCTTCCATTGTGAAGTTTGTGCAGTAGAAGACATACTTGGAGTGGGGGTTTTAGGTGCTTAAGGACCGGTCTTGTTAGCAGCGGGCTGTTTCCTGTAATTATGTGTTCCTATAAACTTGCTAGTCTGCTAGGCTGCGTGCCTGCTGTTGCTTTTTGAAGGTTTGGTTTGACGCTAATGTATTTTCCTGTGGCATATCCATAGTTGTTTACTGGAGAACTAGTGGTGGAACTTCTAGGAGGGATTCAGAATGTCAAGAAAAATGCATCGTTGTTTGATGAAGGGCGCCCTAGGACAACTGAATTTTTAAAAGATTAGGAATTAACATAGGGTGGCCAGCCTGTATTTCGCCAAATAAGGACATTAAAAAAAAACTAATAACAATCATCAAACTGCCATCTGAATTCTGCTTTCACTTCATAGAAGAAAGAATATTTTAATACAAAAAAAAGGCAAACCGTAACTTATAATAAAGAAGTCTTTTCTATTTAGTAGGTTTAACTTTGAAAGACCATCTTCTCTCTTAACTACGAAAGACGTCTTTTTTTTTTTTTTTTAACCATGTATTAGTGAAAAGTCCATCGGGGAGTGTCCTGTCGGGGACTGTAGCTCCAGGGCAGTGGTTCTAACAGTGTGCTGTGCAAACCCTTGGGGCCCCCAAGGTCAGGCCCCCAAGGTCAGAGTCACGCGATGACAAGGTGAAGATGTTACTTTGTTTTGCACTGTGTTGCCATGTGCGCTGATGGTGCGAAAGCAGTGGCCGGTACAGCCGCCTGCCCCCAGCACTGCCCCCGAGCACTGACCGGTGAGGGGCGCCAGACCTCACTTGGCACTTGGAGAGCGCTCCACTTCGCACTTGGAGAGCGGTTCCTTTTTAAGTCGGTTTTGCTTTAGAGTGTCCTTCAGAGAGCAGTGAAGATTATTAATGTTATTAATACGTTGTTTTAATTTTCTGTGTGACAAAGCGAATCTGCAGAAGGCGTATCGGAATGTGGTGACTGTCCCGGGACAGACCACTCGCGTGGCTGTTTGAGTTACAGGCTGATCTCTGTGCCTCTGTCATGGACCACGTCTGTGAAACGCTGCACAGTGCTGTTACTCAGGCCTGGGTGTCGGGCGTCCATTTTCTGGAAACGGAGGGACGGGAGCTCGTCGTTTCAAGAAAACAACCATTAGTATTTGTGGCCAATGATAAAGCTTTGGGGAAATTTTAGAATTTTGCAAAATTCATTACCGTTATTTTAAATGAATTAATAAATATTAAAAATTTGCGTTTTAATTTCTAATGCAGTGAACACTGATGGAAATGGCCCACAGTAAAAAAAGAAATCGGGGCTCCTCGGGGATTTTTTCAGTGTAACGGGGTTCTGAGGCCACGGGTTGTAGAGCTGTGGCTTTAGGGGGCGGTAGTGTCTGATCGGCGCCCCGGAAGCTCCCATTCCCCAGCCCGTTTCTCCCCTTACAGCTGAGGGTTCCCCCATCCTCTCCGCTCTCTCGTTCCCATTTGTGCTCCCCGCTGCTCCCTGCCCCGGGCCTCCACCACTGCCCTCGCCTGATACAAGGGTGCTGTTCTGTGATCCTTCGACCTCTTTTCAGCATTTAACTGTGCTAGTCACACTCTCCCGTTGGAACTGCTCCCCTGTCCCATCTTTTTGTAAAGTCGGGATTCCTCCCCTGGAGAAACACATGTCTCAAGGCCTCGGTGCAAACACGACCTGTTGAGATGGCTTTTCCTAGACAGCTGCTAAGAGGTTTGGGGAGGCGTTTTCTGGTCGTCGCCGGGATGTAAGAGGCCTCTCTGAAATGCTTCAGGTGGATGTAGCTGGATGCTTTCACAGAGTAACCAGTATGGAGAAAAATAACCAAAAAGGATTTTTTTTTTAACCTGTCGTGAAACTTAATTGTCAAGATAGGAAAGGTTTTTGAAGAATTGCTAGACGGCGTTCTAGGGATTGCTAGGGATTCTCTAATTTGAAAAATATACTCCTGCCTATTTTTGTGTTGCTGGGCCTGGTAATTAAAAGTGTGGGGTCGGGAGTTGTAATTCCAGAGTTCGGATCTGACTCTGCTGTTTGCCTGCTGGTGACCCTCAGCAGGTTTTTAAACCTTTCTGTACCCGAATGTCTTCGTCTGTAATGTGGGCCTGGAGTTAAAACATTAAAATGAGATAGTGTGCGTAAGTGCTGTGTATGCTGCCCACAGTCCATGGTAAATTCTTGGTAAGATGTTAGGAGTTATTCTGAAATGCTGTGGCTTATTGGAATGCTGATTTTACCAAACAGTTGCTGGCATGGAGCTCATGTATTTTCCTGTGGTTGCTGGTCTGATAACATTTTGAACCTTTATGAGAGGGTTGATATCTTTGGAATTTGCTAAGATAGGATGATGGAAAAGCCTTCTTAATGATTTCTTGCGTGGTCTTTAAATGATGATTTTCGGTCTGAATCACTAATGATAGGAATAGACGTATGCATGATATTACTTGTGTTTCAGTATTTCATTTGTTACTGTAACTGGGAGACAGGGCTAAAAGTCAGATCTCAGTTGTAAGAAGACTTAGGGTGAGGAGCCCTCAGTTCTCTGCTTTGATTTTCTGCTTTGAAGCTCTTGCTTAAGCCCTGGCCAGTGTGGCTCAGTTGATTGGAGCATCGTCTTGTAGACTGAAAGGTCACAGGTTCAATTCCCAGTCAGGGCACATACCCCGGTCGTGGGTTAAGTCCCTAGTTGGGGCACGAAGGAGAAGGCAACCAAACGATGTTTCTGTCTCCTGTTGAAATTTCTCTCCCTTTCTCTCTCTCTCTCTCTCCCCCTGACTCCCCTCTCTCTGTCCCCCTCTTGCCTCCTCTCTATATTTAAAAAAAAAATTGTTCTTGCCCAGCTGGTGTAGCTCAGTGGATTGAGCGCGGGCTGGGAACCAGAGGGTCCCGGTTCGATTCCCAGTCGGGGCGCATGCCTGGGTTGCGGGCCAGGTCCCCAGTGAGGGCCGTGTGAGAGGCAACCATACATTGCTCTTTCTCCCTCCCTTCTCCTCTCTCTGAAAATAAATAAAATCTTAAAAAAAAAATTGTTCTTGGATGAGGATAAAAAAAAAGCTCTTGCTTAAGCCACAGAGAGCAAATGAAACATTTTTGAAGTTTTTGGTACTAGCTGTAAAACACTTGGAAATCTGAGACAAACTCAATCCAACAAGAACCCTCTAGCCCCACGTGTGTAAACCAAACACCTTACAAAGGTGAGGGAGGGGTTTTTTTGTTTGTTTTCTGCTTGGCCAGCTGAATATACACCGTGATATATATGAAGGATCCACGAAGGTCCTGTGGAATGACTGCTCATCTAGTAACTACTTTGCTTCATAGTCACAGGCTGTTCCTTCAGATACGTGTCTTTAGGTAAGAACTTATCCAGGAACTAAGCTCGTAGTTGATGTTTCTTAAGGGCCATGCAGAGACTTGCTGTGTCACGTCAGTGTCATTGAATACACATTACATACACATCAGAGCACAGGTGGGTGGTAAGATGAGAGAAGAAAACTGATTAGAAATAGGAATCCTTAAGTGCCTTCGTCCACGTTTAGATACCTCCAATTCTTTTGGTTGTTGTTTTTTAAGATTTTATTTATTTATTTTCAGAGAGAGGAGAAGGGAGGGAGAAAGAGCAATGTATGGTTGCCTCTCACGTGGCCCCTGCCGGGGACCCAGCCCGCAACCCAGGCATGTGCCCCGACCGGGAATCGAACCGGGACCCTCCGGTTCCCAGCCCGCGCCCAATCCACTGAGCTACACCAGCCGGGCAATACCTCCAATTCTTTTGTTTTCAGGATTGGATCACTATAAATCATGATTTTAAGAGAGTCAGGAAAATTAATTTTATTTATTTTTTTAAAGATTTTATTTATTTTTAGACAGAGGGAAGGGAGGGAGAAAGAGAAGGAGAGAAACATCAATGTGTAGTTGCCTCTCACACACCTCCTGCTGGGGACCTGGCCTGCATCCCAGGCATGTGCC
This sequence comes from Micronycteris hirsuta, assembly GCA_004026765.1. NCBI lineage: Eukaryota > Metazoa > Chordata > Mammalia > Chiroptera > Phyllostomidae > Micronycteris > Micronycteris hirsuta. Next base: position 17,541 of record PVJI01008391.1, read on the forward strand.
CTGACTGGGAATCGAACCAGCAACCCTTTGGTTCGCAGGCTAGTGCTCAGTCCACTGAGCCAGGGCAGGAAAATTCATTTTTAATACTTCCTGTCTTTACCTTTACTTATGGTGAGCCCTTTGCCCGCGCCTTGTCTTCAACTGTAAAGCTCCGGAAGAAACAACAGATGAAATATGTGGGAGTGGCAGTAGTTGACACAGGGAGAGAGATTCAGATGAACTGCTTGCCTGCTTCTTTCAGTCAATACAAATTACCACTTGCCGCCCTGGCTGGTGTGGCTCAGCTGGTTGGGTGCCATCCTACAAAACGAAAGGTCACTGGTTCGATTCCCAGTCAGGGCACATGTCTGGGTTGCAAGCCACGTACCCAGGTGGGGGCGTATGAGAGGCAGATGATGGATGTTTCTCTCCCTTTCTTTCTCCCTCCCTTCCCCTCTCTAAAAATAAACAAAATCTTTAAAAAAATAAAAGATAAAGAATTACTACTTGCCAACCTCTTCAGAACGAGGGCTCCCATGGGTTCTTATCCCCTCAGAAAGCACTCTTAGTGAACACTTACGAGGTAGGTGCTCTGATCGGTAGAGGAAGGAAAAAGAACACTGAATGAGTAAAGAATAAGTTAATAGATATTTACTGAATGTTAAGTGCTTGGCCCCGTGTTAGCTTTAGGTTGTGAATATCAGTCAGCAAATATCAGTCAGCAGGGTGGTTTCAGAGGGTGTGAGTGTGACGGGGATGCTGAAATAAGGTGGAAGGGGACCGAAGGCGTCGCTGTGGCCAGAGAGGTCAGGAGGGAGCGGCCCGGTGTCGCCTCTTTCACCAGATGTTTTGGAACTCGCCATTACTTTCCAGCAGTGAAATTTGCACAAACTACCTACTAACCCTAATTAAAGAAAAGTATATGTAAACATAATGCTTTAAATATATTACAAAGAAAGTTAATTTATAATAAAATAACAGCATTTTTTATGTAAGTTTGGGGCATGGCTCCTGGATGCTGCGCTGAAGGAAGCTGATGCTCAGCGCTCCATGTAGATGGGCCGTGCAGGCAGCTGCTGCGTGCGCCCTGGGCGGGGTGTGCTGTGTGGGTTGCCCCGAAACCACAGCAGCGCTGCCATTGGTCACATGGTTTTGTCTGTTTGTTTCAAGTAGTAACAACTCTTTGTAAAACTCTTAAATAAGAGAAGGTGCAGTCTTCTTTTAAATTACATTTTTCTGGGGAGCATTTCTGCAAAACTCAGTGTATGTTAAAACTGAGGAAAGACTTCTGATTGTATGTAAGCAGAGTTAGGTTCTAGGTTCAGGTCATTATAAACTGCTTTTCGTTGCCTGCCCGGGACGCCCCACAGTAGCAGGAGTTGAAGGAGAGGGTGACTGTCGCTGAATGCAGGGCAGCAAGCCGGAGCTTGGAAACGACAACGACAAGGGGAAGGGCGATGGCAGGCCCTTCGCAGGAGCAGGGCTTTGGGAAGGAGGGAGGGGCGTCAGTCTGTGTCATTTCCAGCCCCTGAGGCTGACGGGCTGTGGGAGAGACCCAACCTAGTTCAGACAGCTCCAAGGGGAGACATCGTAAGGTCGGGACATTTGGGAAAGGCTTCCCAAAGGATGCGGTAGAATCTTCATCACGCCAGGGGCTGCCCTGTTGGGTAGGAGGGTAACATCACTGGCGACATTGGGTGGGGTCAGTCTCCAAATTAGGGGTTCTCTGTGCTTGTGAAGAGAAGGTTTGTGAAGGCGGGAGAGCGATGGCATGAATTAGGGTAACCGGGCCGGCTGTAGCAGTGCAGACACCTCGGGAGGACGGACAGACAGATAGACAGACCGGCCATCGGGTGTGGCGGTCTCATCTATGAAAGGTGAAGGGAGAGATTAGATCTGAAATTCGGACGAGAAACGGACCAGATGTTGGAGGTAAATTAGGATTACCTGATGCTTCTTGTTTGGGAACTGGGAGGTTTCGTTGCCATTAACAGACGCAAAAGCGATGCACGAGAGGAGGAGCAAGTCAGGAGCAGAGAAAAATCATTCGGCTCTAAACCAGTTGGGTTGGGCACCTCTGGAAAACAGTTAGGCCACAGCCGATCTGAGGTGCTTTATAGCATAGTGACGGCTATCATTTCTCGTATGTCTACTTTGTTTAGGTGCTGTTGAAAATATTCTTTTTAAATTGTTTCATTTACTCTTTATGACGGCACATTGACGTTTTGGCTTAGGGTTTCAAAACCAGCTGACCAGGTGTTAAAAGCTAGGTCTTTATAACCACACTTAAGCGCTGTGTTTTATACAGCTTGTCTTGGTGTGGACTTCTGTTTTATATGTTGTTGGATTTCATTGTGCTCCCTAAATCTGAGAATTCATGCCTTTGAGCAATTATAGAAAAATTTGTAGCCATTGTCTTTTCAAATATAATATCTAGTAAATTTTCTCTATTCTTCTGGAATTCGGGTTAGATGAGTGTCAGGCTCTCATTCTCTTCTCTGTGTCTCATTGCCTGATTTATAAATTTAATTCCTTGTCTCCCTGCGTCATTCCAAGATGACCCGCGGATAACTTCCTTAGGTCTGTCTTCTAGGTCACCAATTCTCTCTTCAGCAGTATCTGATCTGCTGTTTCACCTGTCTGGACAGTGGGTGTTTGGTTTTCGTTGTTCATTTCCACACAATCTGTGTGGTACTTTTTCAAGTTGCCTGATTGTTTTGGGGAGTCTCTGTTCTTTCCTCATGTTTTTGATTCCTGCTTTTATCTTTTTTAAACATCTTTTGTTGTGTATTTGGTCACTGTAATACCTTGGGGCATCTAATTCTGTTATTTATTGTTTCTCCCGAGTCTCAATCGTGGTGGCTCGTTTCCTTGTGGGTTGGTTTTTTTTTTTAGGATTTTATTTATTTATTTTAGAGAGAGGGGAAGGGAGGGAGACAGAGAGGTAGAGAAACATTGATGTATGGTTGCTCCTCACATGGCCCTCACTGGGGACCTGGCCCGCAACCCAGGCATGTGCCCTGACTGGGAATCGAACCAGGACCCTCTGGTTCCCAGCCCGCGCTCAATCCACTGAGCTACACCAGCCAGGGCTCCTCATGGGTTTTTACATTTCGACTTTGCGCTTATTATTTTGATGACTTTGATCCGTGAAAACCTGAAAGGCTTGTGTGGAACGGCTGCTCCTCCAGAGGCAGTTGCTTCTGTTGGGCACCCGAGGGCGCTTTCAGTTTGACGCCTGTGATTTCTCAGCCCGGTAGGCGGTGTGTGTGTGTCTGTGTTCCCAGATCACCTGCTCCACCACTGGGCACAGGTGGTGGGTTGTTGGAAGTGCACAATTAATCTAGGGAAGTTAGCAAGGGAAAAGTTCCGACGGTTAAGAAAAGGGCAGAGGAAGATGAGCCAGTCGTGACTGGAAATGGCCAGGGAAGTAGGTGGAAAACCAAGCGTCATTTTATTGTAAGTAGGTAGAGAGATTCAAGGAAAGGATGATCTGTTTATTGCTCCTTCTGCGTTCTCCATACTAATCTAGCTCTTTCCAACTTGTTAATGCTTTTCTCTCTGCCTTCTCCAAAAGAAAAAAAAGAATAGTAATAATCGTGTTAAACCCTGAGAGCATAGTTGTTTGTGTACTTGTTTGTCTATTCTGAACTGTAAATGTTGCGGGGAGAGACCTTCATTTATTCATAGTGACCTCATATAATAAATATTTGAGTTGCCTTATTCTTACGGGTACTTTAAAAAGGCATGCTTAAAAACACATCCCTAACTTTTCTTGACCTCTGAGGCCAACCTGAATGTAAATTCTGTTTTTTGGCTAGGGAGACCTGGTGCGAAAACTGAAAGAAGATAAAGCTCCCCAAGCAGATGTGGACAAAGCAGTAGCTGAGCTCAAAGCCCGGAAGAGGGTTCTGGAAGCAAAGGTGAGTCATGGGATTCTAAAATAGGGACATAAGTAGATACAGGATTGTTCATCTTTATTTAATCTCTTTGGGGAGAAAAGCCTAGAAAAGTTTCTGAACAAGTACCATTGGCTTTATCTCTAGTTACCCAGAGGCTTGCCCTTCCTGCTCTACCTGGCAGACTTCTCGTCCTTCCAACGGGCAACTTGGAATGTCGCCTTCTTTGCAGCCTTCCTGACCCCTGGCCCGCCTCCCCCCCACCCCCCCACCGCCGACCCTTGAGTCTGTATGCTTTCCCTGGAAGGCATAGTGCTAGTTCTTCCCTGGGGTCTTCCATGCCTGGAAGTCACCGTTTTGTGTTTACATTTTTTTTTCTTTTAAGGAAAAGGTCTATCCATTGGATACCTGCCCCCAGAACTCCCAGGCAGTAGCTCTCCCATCACCGAACTGAAGTAGTTTGGAGTTTTAATCACTGTTTTCTTACAGTGATCCACTACAAATTTAGATTGTTTATCAGTACCTGCATCTAAGTAAGCTCAGTCTTGTAATCTTGGAAATAATCATACTTTCCTAAATAATTAAGTCAAGGTAACTTTTCTGTAACTCAAAAGGGGGGGGAACTCAAGGTTTCTATTTTTTTAAGGGTGTCAAAATCTTGTCTGATAAATTTTATATTGAATTTTGCTGATGAATGAACTAAATTCGCACACATAAATTCATGTTCCCGCTCCCCGCTCCAGTCACAGCTGTTCTGTTGAAACCCCCGCAGGAGCTGGCGCTGCAGCCCAAAGATGACGTTGTGGACAGAGCGAAGATGGAGGACACCCTGAAGAGGAGGTTTTTCTACGACCAGGCATTCGCTATTTACGGAGGTGAGGGCTGGCGGCAGAGGGGGCAGCTGTGTTTAGAGCCTTAATGTTTTCCGAAATCAAAAACACAGCTTGCCTGTCCATACCTGACCGTGTGAGGTCACACAGAGCAAAGGGTAGCGATTTTGCTTTTGTTTGTTTAGAGTCGGCCATTTGATGTAAAATCCGTTTTCATTTCCCTCTACCCCACTTACGTCGAAGGCTGCCTTTTTCACTCGGGTGTAGGGAATTACAGGAGACTTGGGGTTAAGCACCAAAGTGTGTCCACGTGCAGTTGACCCTTGAGGAACATGGCTTTGAACTGTGCAGGTGCACTTATATGTGGACTTTTTTCAGTAAATACTGTAAATGTATTTTCCTTATGACTTTCTTAATAACCTTTTCTCTAGTTTACTTTATTGTAAGGATACAGTACGCAATACATATGTATAATATGTGTTAATTGACTATTTATGTTATCAGTAAGGCTCTGGTCAGCAGTGGGATATTAGTAAAGTTTTGTGTTTTTTTTTTAAGATTTTATTTATTATTAGAGAGGGGGGAAGGGAGGGAGATAGAGAGGGAGAGAAGCAGCAATGTATGGTTGCCTCTCACATGGCCCCCACTGGGGACCTGGCCCGCAACCCAGCCATGTGCCCCAACTGGGAATTGAACCGAGACCCTTTGGTTCCCAGCCTGTGCTCAATCCACTGAGCTACACCAGCCAGGGCGATATTAGTAAAGTTTTGGGGGAGTCGAAAGTCATATGCAGGTTTTTTTACTGCACGGGGGTTGGCACCCCCACTTCCCGTGTTGTTCCAGGGTCAGCTGCGCTAGGTAATAGCCTTTCTAAAATGCAGTGGGTGCTCCGGAGCAGCAGAGGGCGCTGTGACACAGGCATCGGGTACCGTGTACCTGCACACCAGGGCAGTGAGAAACCAAAGTCCCTAAGTCATAGGAAAGCATTTGTCATAGGTACAATCTCTACATTTTCCTGAATGCTATATGACGGTGTGTAAGCGAATATCATTCACTGATTTAATGTAGAACGGTATTGTCCATAGTCAATAGGGATCATTGTCCTCAATAGGGATCATTTAAACAATATTAGACTTTTGGTACTTTGTTGCTGAACTTGATTCTGTTTGGCTAAGTAGATCTCTAAATGTTTAACCTGGTGAGGTTTAAAGAACTCAGATGCCCAAGAATAAATTAGAGAATCAAGTGCTAAAGTTATCACTAGTATCAGCTGATGCAAGAAATTATTTTCTAATTTCTGTGGCAGGAAACTATGTTTTTCATTCTTTCCTTGCATATGGAGGAACTTCTTTTGCTTGTAGGTTTTTTGTTGTTGTTGTTGTTTTGCTAATCCTACTTGAAATTCTTAATTGGACGTAGTAAACACAGTAAGAGCTTTTTAATTTTACCTCCGTCACCTAGTGTAGAGAAGGCTCTTCAGTACCGAGGGATTTGAATTGTTGACTTTAGCACATTTTTAGGGAGTGTGTGAAGTCTTACAGTACCAGTTTCTTGCGTCTCCTTGCCTGCACTTGTTCAGGGTGACAAGGTGAAGCACCTGTCCCTGTCGTCTGCCTTTGCAGGTGTCAGCGGCCTGTATGACTTTGGGCCGGTCGGATGTGCTTTGAAGAACAACATCATTCAGACCTGGAGACAGCACTTTATCCAGGAGGAGCAGATCCTGGAAATCGATTGCACTGTGCTCACCCCTGAGCCAGTTTTAAAGTAAGTTTCTCCTTCGAGGGCTGAAATCCTCTGATGTACATATTTAGGTAACTTTTTCTGATGATAAGAAGCTACCCGTGTTCACTATGAAAATCTAGAAAAGAAAGACAGAGAAAACGCTCACTACTGTTCACAGGTAACCAGGTCAAAACGGTTGCAGCCGTCCCTCCTGTGCGTCCCCACACACGTGTCGGTGCTGGCAGTGCACCGCGTGTGCACGTGACACGGGTGAGCAGCTACTCCTGTCACTGGTGTTCCAGACGTTTTTAATGGCCACGTCGTATTCTGTGTGTGGGTGTGTTGTCATGTGGTTGCCAGTGGTCCACACTGTGGGCGTTTAACTTGTTTCTGATTTTTTACTGCACTGAAACATCCTGGTAGATGAATTTTCCTGTACATCCCTGATTTCTTTAGTATAAATGCTTAGAAATTCTGGGCAAAGGTATGTATGTATGTATTTTCAATCACATACTGCCATTTGTATTGAAGTGTCAGTGCCGAAATTTAAATTATTCCTTCCAGTATTGTTGAAAGCAGGGCAGGATGCTCTGAGAATAGAACCGAAAGAGGAGTTCTTACCGCTTGTAGCTCGTCACTTCGTTTTTAACGTTGCCCGGGAAAGAGCTAATTTTTGCTGTTTGCATCCTTTAGGCTCTCTCTGAATAGTTTCAGCCAGTGAAGACAAGATGATTCTCCACTGATAGGTCTAAAAGATCAGAACGTATTCTTTATCTTTGCTGCCTGCTCCGCCGACAGGAGCCGCTTAGAGAGAACACCGGTGTCCACACAGGTTTCAGTGCGGAGAGCCAAGGTTTATTGTCCGTGAGGAGAGATCAGTGAGCCCTGGCTGGTCCCATTCGCCGTGGTTTGGCCTTTGCTTGGATCACATGAGTGATAGGCAGTGGGACAGGCCTGGGTTGATTCTGCAGAGGCGTGCAGACTTTATGACGACTCGTGAAAACGTGACCTGTTTGATGTCTTTTTTCCTACTGGAAGGAAGACTTTTCTCTGGCATACATTACTATCTACCACGGAGGCATCATTATAGATGTGGGAGCTTACATCTTTCAAGTTCAAAGATATAAACTGTGGATAAACATATAGAAGGGGAGTTGTCTTATAGGGTAAAATCTATGTGTTATGTTATATGAAAATGTTTTACCCTAGGACCTCTGGCCACGTAGACAAGTTTGCTGACTTCATGGTGAAGGACGTGAAAAATGGAGAGTGTTTTCGTGCTGACCATCTATTAAAAGGTATGGTTCTTCACCTCAGATAAGTACGCTTCCGAGTAGGATTGCTCAAAACAGAGGGCTAGATGAACACTTTCTCAGTTCTTTCTGTTAAATTGGTTTGGGGTGTGTATAACGTACAAAGGCTAAATTAAAGTACACAGATCTTAAGTGTACAGATCAAATCCCTTCTTTCCAAAAATGTGTGTGCAGATAAGTAGAAATCCTAAATCAACAAAAGAATCAAGACAGTAGCATGCCTTTCCCTGTAAAATCAGCCAAGGGATTGGTGTAGGTCAAGAGCATGACCCCGGGACCCATTCTTCCTCCCCGCGCAGCGCTGCGACGCAAACGCGCGGCGTCCGCTCCTCCCCGCCGGTCGATGCTGACCTGTGCCAACGTTGTTCTTGCAGCTCATTTACAGAAGCTGATGTCTGACAAGAAGTGTTCTGCCGAGAAGAAATCAGAGATGGAGAGTGTCTTGGCTCGGGTGCGTTCTCGACAGATGTTATCACCGCACCTCAGGTGGCTGCTGTCTGTCTGCGGTGCTCGGTGACGGCTGAGTGCCTCGTGGTGCTGCCCCGGCTGCAGCGACAAAGAAGTCGAGTTCCCCCTCTTTCCCTATAGCGTCTCCGGTTGCATTTTTATTTTCTTCCCCCTGCCTTTGTGACCAACCCTCTATTTTAGCCAAAACCAACAAGTTCGGTTAGGGAGACATAGAATTTGTTCTCGCTCCTTGGAAACCAGTTTTCTGGGTTTACTGGCAAAACCCGGAGGAGGCACAGGCAATGAACAGTGTTCAGTGTCAGCGTGGATGGAGCCTCGGGGGCCGGTGTGTCTAGGAGCGCTGTCTCATCAGCCACTGGATTACTTCAGGGGGCACCGTTCCTGACCCCACGTCATCATTCTTAGGACCCCGTGACCCAGCCCCTGCTTTGCCAGTGCAGTTCTTACATTTCTGTTTAAGGTGACATGTTTTAGGGAAGACGAGGGACCATAGAGATGACCGGTTGGACTTTTCCCTAGTGAGGGAATACCCTCTCCTCCATATCAGAAGTCGTTCTTCCCTTTGGTGGGTCACAGGCCACCTCAGACCTGATGACACTGCACGTCTTTGGCCCGGGAAGGTGCGCATGTCCGTGTGGATGTTGCTGATTTCTCACCCCGCGCAGCCCCTGAACCAGGTCCATTTCTCCAATGCGGCTGGAGTATGAGGTCCCGGCAGCACTTCTTACGTTTACTTCCTTGAGTTAAACAAACAAACCCAATGGTGTGTTCATACATATTTTCTTTACATTGGGATATAAATATGTGAGGCCTGATGGAGGGCTCCCCAGCTCTGCTTTTTTCTTGTGAGAATTTACTGGTTCGTTTTCCTCTGTTGCCCTAATTAATTTTTAAGAAGCTATTTTTTCTCTGTGGTGTCTAGCTTTCCAATGTTAGCTGAGAAATTTTCTCCTTTCTCATTTAAATTGAAAATCTTAATCTGGCAATTATTTTTAGGTCTTTGTGAATGTTATTTTATTCCTTGCTTGAAGCTCATTGCTATACCCTTGTTACTCATGATTTAGAAAATCAGTTCTTGTATTTGACACCATCATGGCTACACATTCATTTCTCATTTCCTTTCTTTTCCAAAGGCATGACCTTTATTATTATTGGAGGGAAGATATGAGACGCATGTCTAACTGCCCCTGAATTACTGTTTTCCTGTTCGGAGTGTTAGACTTACTAAGGTTTCGTGTGGATGTCTTTGATCGGAACACTTTCGTTTATTTCCAAGTAACTTGTCAGAAGCAGGAAGTAATTACGGTAGTTGATTTGTTAAGTCATGTTTTATAGTTTGAGCACTGACTTCCTGTTTTATCTCGGCTCCACGTTCTAGAAGAGCAGTCTGGGTTTTTTTGATTTGCCATGTCTGATGTCTGTGTGTATGTATTTGTACATACTGCCGTCAGTGCGATCTTCGGTGAGGAGACCATGGGAAACGGTCTGGTACTCAGACGGGGCCCCGTGGGTTCGCGGCCGAGGCTCTTCTGCTGCTTGAGCACGTAACGTCTTTGCGCCTGTGGGGGCCTGTGACCCCTCCTCAGCTCTGTGAGCACCACGGTGTCCTTACAGGGCACCGACTGGCCTTTTGTGGGGGGAAGAGCTTGCTTCCTGTCGCGTGGACTCAACAGCTCGGAATTCTCCTTTTCTCCTCTCTGCCCATCTTTGCTGACCTGTCTGTATGCACCAGTTTTTAAAGTCATTTTTAGCTTCTTGTGATGAAAGATTCAAAACATAAAAGTAGAAGATAGTGTAATAGATACTTCTGTTCCCATCAGCCTGCTTCAGTGTTACCAGGTTTTGTTGAATCTGTCCCTACTCACTTCCCACCTTTGTCCCCCAAATTTTTCGAAGCACATCTCAAAAGTCATTTCTTTACATCTATAAACATTTCATTACGTTATCACTAAAAGACAAAAATCTCAACAAATGAACCTCACTGCTGTTATTTTGGTAAATATTAGTAATTTTTTGCATCATCACATATTTAGTCAATGTTCATATTTCCCTGATTGTCTTAAATGTTACCGGGATTTGTTCAAATTAGGATTCAGATAAAGTCCATACTTTGTGGTTGCCTGATAATGTCTCTCAAATCTCTTTCCATCTGTAGGTTCTTCATATCTTTTTCCTTATGTTTTCATTTAAACATTTTTTTTAAGTTGGGACATTTCATCTTTTAGTGTTTCCTGTCTGAATTTGGCTGACTGCATTATTTTAGTGATGTTTCACATGTTTCTTTGTTTCCGTATTTCTTGCAATTTGGCAGTTGGATCTAGCGACTCAATTAGATATTTTTGGCAAGATGCTTAATAAGTGGGAATGCTGATGGTCACTGTTTCTAGACCTTTTACGTGGATTGAGTAGGAAATTTTAAAGATGGAATCATTATGAAGTCATGTTGATACTTCTACTTAATATTAGGTATGGGACTTTATTAATCTGAAATCTGTATCTCATTTACCTATACCAAAGTCCTAGTTCTCAGCAGCACTAGCATAATTATTCATATGCTGTGTCTTACACTATGCACATTAATATTCTCAGAATAACAGTATCAACACTACCATCAACAGTATGAATTTTGAAACTAATTAACAGGTTCTTTTGTTCTTTATTTGCTTAGGGATATACCAGCAATGAGAAATCTGGTGACTGTTTAAGATCACTTGGAATCATTCTCTCTGAGTAGTGCGTTCATTAGCTGAATATGTAGTTAGTCCATTACTTTGTTTTAGTTTGAATTTTTAGAGTTTTATTTTTTGAAATTTAAGTTTGTTTTATAATTATGGCAAAAAAATGTTTATAGATCCAAAGTTAAACCTTCAAAACAATGTATGTTCAATAGATCTAGTGTCTTTCTCTCTTCCTTCCACCATATTCCCTTTTTACCCCCATAGTAACCAGTTTTTACCTTGAAAATAATAAACTTTGATTTTTTTAAGAATATAAACAAAGACATATGGATAGTATGTGACCCCCCTTTCTAGGCAAATGGTAGCATTCCATAGGTACTTTTCTCCACTTGCTTTTGTTCATATAACAAAACACCCAGAGATCGCTGCAGAACAGTCCCTACAGAACCACCGCCTTCCCGGCAGACACGGTCTGCCCCATCTGCCCGTACAGACGACTCTGCAGTGAGCAGCCTTGTTTGTATATATTCTTGCTGCTGTGTCTCTGGGATGGATTCCTGGATGGAATTTGCTTGGTCAAGAGGTACTTGAAAATATGATTTTGCTAAAAGTTGCCAATTTTTCCTTCTTGGGGTTTTGATTCCTGTGTGTATCCTTGGAATCTTTTCTTCCTGACTTCTTTTTTCAGTATGTCTTCTGTTGAAGAGCACTATGTATTCCTCAATTGCTCGGGAGACAGAGGGGTCCACAGGCTCTTTGACTTGTCCTCCAGTGGGGAGACCCACTCATGCTCACGGTGTTCGTATCTTGGAGCCCCTGGAGCGCTTTCCGTACTGGTTCCATCTCCTGGGTGATGGTGTGAATAGGGTATTCAGTGCATTTCCCCCAGAACTTCTGTAGAAATAGAGCTAGAGGACTTAATTTTTTTAAATTGTTAATTCACATTTGGGACATGTGGTTAATGTGAGGAGGCTGCCTTTCTGTGCAGTGGAGGTGTCCGTCCGATTATGAGGGGAGTTCATGTAAATTGCTGTAGTCACCTTTTATCGAGCCGGTACTGTGTGCCAGGCCCTGTGCTAAGCACTTTCTATTTCATTTCATCTTCATAGGAACCCCTTAGAGTGAGGTAGGTCTGCCCACCCCCCCAATTTTACGTATAAGCAAATTGAGGCTCAGAGAGGTTAGGTAAGAGCTCAGTCTGGAGTCACACAACCCAGAAGTGGTACAGTTGGGCGGTTTACCTTGGTTTTCTGATTCCAGAGCCAGTTCTTACAGCCATAAGTTAATTTATCTAATTATTTTATTTCTACTAAGAGAGTTTTTAAAGATTTCAAATATTCTTTACTATTAAATGGTTGTCCTGGTCATTTGAAATTCTCCAGTTGGAGGTCATATTTCATTTTGGAGGGTTTGACGTTCATCATCAATGTATAAAATGTGCAGCAAACCAGAAAGTGCAGCGGTGAATTGAGACACAGCTTCTGCCTTCAAGGAACTTCACACCTGGCGGGAGAGGAAAGCTGTGTGCACATCTGATGAACGGGCAGGGCCGCGCACCTGACTTAAAACGCGCGGAGTTTTAAAGTTCAGCTCAAAACTTTGATTTCAGGTTCTTGCCAACCAGTAACTATTGCAATTGAACAAGAAGTATTTTGTCATATCTTCGATTGTGAGATGGTGACTATGTGAGTTTTAGGTCATTCCCAGAAGGATAGTCATTTCTCTGTTGGTAAATGAAAAGCGTGTAGGCTGGCTGTGGTTTTAGTGTGGATGTCTGGAGAGGGAGGTTAATTCTGATGTTCTTATTTTCGGTGAGTTTCAGTGATGGGTAGGGTTTAACATGTAATACTTGATCTTATGCCTTATGTTTCTCAGCCTCTTGCACTAACCATTTTTTCTTGGCCTGTTTTTTAGCTCGATAACTATGGACAGCAAGAACTTGGGGATCTTTTTGTGAATTACAATGTAAAGTCCCCCATTACTGGGAATGACCTCTCCCCTCCAGTGCCTTTTAACTTGATGTTTAAGACCTTCATTGGGCCTGGAGGAAACATGCCTGGGTATGTATCACTCACTGTTTATGGAACAAAGTTACTAAAATCTCTCGTCACAAAAGTTACATACCAATATCAGCCAAGAGGGAAAAATTTTGAAAAGTAATATATAGAAAGTGCAGATATGACAGTGCAGATATGAAGGAGAAATTATGACATATTCTTATATTTTATTTCTTCTGATTCTTTCTGAATATAATATTTTAGCGTATATGTTGGTTTTTTGTTGCCACAGAATAAACATAAAAGCCTACGATCACCATATCTTGTAGTTATGGCTGCGTGTTCAGGAGGGACAGTTGAAGAGTGAGTTTGAAAGTCATTGAACTTACCGCAGGAGGAGACTAGAAACCGTTCAGGCGAAGTCAGCACTGTCTGCAGTGGTGGAAGCATTCCATAATCTGCTGCCCAATATCGTGGCCACGTGTGTCTGTTGAGCACTTGAAATGGGCTTGTGCCTTTGAGGAACGGAACTTTAAAATTAATTTATTTTAATTTAGTGTTTTAATCCTCACCAGAGGACATGCCTCTTGACTTTCGAGAGAGGGAAAGGGCATGCGCCCTGACAGGTGACTGAACCCACACTGGCCAGGGCACACTTACTTAATTTTAATTCATTTGAATAGACATGACTGGTGGCCTGCCACAATGGACAGCACAGGTTCAGCTTGTTCACTGAGAAGTCGTGATTTTCAGAGAGGAAAGGACACCCGAGCGGTGCACAGGGTGGCCCGGAGCGGGATGCTGTGTTCCCGGACTCCTCGTCTATTGTTAGCACGCTCAGCCCGTTTCCCTGGAGAGCTCCAGAGACCTTTCCTTACGACCCGTTTCAGGGTAAGCAGGGCAGGTCTCTGTAGGATGAAGCTCATACAACGTGTTTCCTGGAGTAGAGACTGCAGAATAATAAGAATTAATTGTGACGGGTGTGTCATTAGAGTTACCCTGATAGGACACAGCGTAGATTTGGGGTGTTCTGTGGAAAGGGGCCACCGGCAAGTCTTTCCTTTCGGCCACACGCAGAGTCAGAAACCGGCCATCCCCGCTGATCCACCGTCCCGCTGCCAGGGGTTTGTCTGAGAGAATTGTTCTTTTCCTCTTAGGAAAAAGGAAAGGAAGCTCTATATGTCAAGGGCGTATAAATTAAAAGCAGGAATAACTTCTTTGTCCTATAATTTGGGAACGTTTAAATAAATTATAGCAAAGTAGAACATTTTAGTAGAATACTCTACGGCTGTTAAATATGAGACATTTTTAGGTACTTAAAAAATGGAAACGTATAAAATAAATGAGAGAGTACATAACTTTATACACTCTACTTATAAAGATGGATCTGAACTGCAGCTGCACTTACACTTGGGTGAAATCTGGGAAGGAGCCCGGAAACCGAGAGTGGGGTGTGTTGCAGTGAGGAGAGGGTAAAATTTTGTTGTTGTTTTTCTTTGTTTTAATGTTGTTTTTATGAGACATTTATCGTCAAGGAGGCTGTTGGGAATGCTTTCCTACTTGCTGTTTGGCACAGAATATTTTCTGTGAAACTCAGAACAGGGGCGGTGGCTCTAATGGTGTATTTGTTTGGCTGTATCTTTAAAATGCGGAGAGATAGTAGAAGCCTCTGGCTGAAAACGTCAAATACTGCGGAATAAGAACAGGGCGTGAAAAACCCGGCGGTCTCCTGGCTCAGCCTGGTGCTCGGGATGTGCGCGCTCCGGTGTCCGGGGTCGCCCCCGACTGGCGTCTCTGTTGTCGCAGGTTCCACTGTCATGTGTGGGTCAGCAGAGGCGTGCTTAGGCGTGGGTCCGATTTCCAGAAGGATCTAAAATTGTACCTGCCTTCATGTAAATGATTAGTCGGGAAGAATATCGGGATCTGTTTTAGGGACCCTATGAGAGGGGGTTGTTTGACTTCCTGGAGTGGTGCGTGTTCATACAGTGACCTTTCTGACGCGCTGCCGCAGCAGGTACCTGGTGCGTTCTCTGACACTCACCTGAGAACGCGTGCTGCCGCGGAAACCGTCTTTCTGAGGCTGTGCTTTAGGGCTCACGCAGCTTTGGGTGGACACAGTTCATTGAGGACTTCTGGGACTTGCATCTAGAATTTCAGATTTGTTGGAAAACGTAATTTCTTCCTAACAGAGTGATTGGTTTGCATTTGTAGGTACCTGAGACCAGAAACTGCACAGGGGATTTTCCTCAATTTCAAGCGACTTTTGGAGTTCAACCAGGGAAAGTTGCCGTTCGCCGCCGCGCAGATCGGAAATTCCTTCCGAAACGAGATCTCCCCGCGGTCCGGGCTGATCAGAGTCAGGTACTGCCGCACCGCTCTCCAGGAAAGCGCCAGTGGCTGTGGCCTTGGACGTGAAAACTTGCTATTTTGAGACAATCCTGCTTCATTCTTACATGATTGTGTGATTACATTTGTCCTACAAAAACCACGTTTTACGTTTGTCTCTCCAAATGTAATCTCTGGGGCGACGGGTACTTCTGAGTCACTAAAGTGAGTGCGAAGGGAAAGAAGGGTGAAGAAGAGCGTACGCTTCTTCCCTCTCCAGAATGATCCTTCCTCTTGTTTACCACGTGTTTTGAGGATGTCAGGATCTTGCTTACCTAACCAAGGTGCTTTCTGCCGTGGCGATCGATGCGCGTGGGTGCTGGGCGAGGTGGGGACGGGGTGGTGGCTGTGACTGGGCTCCGTCTGGGACAGCTTTGCTGGAGCTGCGGCAGGGGTTTCGGTCACCAGCTGATGTTCCTCCAGATGTTTGGGGGGTGCCTAGCGAGCTAACCCCTCCGCTGTGTTCAGACATCCGCGGGCCTCTGACCCAGTGACCTCCCTCCGTTGGGTGGGCCCAGGAGAGTGTGGGAAGGCAAACGGGTGCTGTTAGCGACGCTTTTCTTCAGAAACTTATTACGACTTACCTGTTCACAATCGAAGCTTTTTGTGATATCCGTATATTTTCTTACTGATGTTGTCCCTTATGTCATTGAATTCCATATAAAAAATAGGGATGTAGGGAACCCTAACTTTCTTAGGCTCCAAAAGTATTCCCGGCAGTTGCGCCGCCCCACCCGTTTCCACCGTCTGTCCTCACCTGCCGTAACTGCAGGCTGCAGTCTCAGCCGCCCCAGCCAGCGGCCTGCCCTCCGCAGTGCCCCCACTCCCTCCGGGGGGGGGGGCCTGTGTGCTGCCCGCACTCGCCTTCAGGCCCAGCATCCCTTCAGCCTTGTCTAGAGAGGGGAGACCCTGTGGGGGAAAGAGCCTGCACAGCCTCGGGAAATGGAGTGGGGGGGCCCCTCTGGGCCTTCAGGCAGGAAGAGGAGGTAGTCCGAAACTTGAACCAGGTGGTGTAGCAATGAAAAACTTGTCAGACTTGAGTCTGTTTTATTTCCCACCACTTGGGTTTTGGGGGTATATTTTTTCTTGGCTTCCCCGTCAGTGTCTGCAGGGCTGCTTTCAAAATACTGAGGAAGCTGTGTAAGACTGACCTTGTCTAAAGCCAGCATTTCGGAGAGGACTTACGAGTAGCTCTTGGAATATCGTGGGCACCACTCTGTAAAGTACATGATTGTTTCACCAGTACGCTGCACGTCTGAAACTAATACAGAATGATATTTAAAGTAAACTGTAATTGAAATTGAAAAAAGAAAAGAAAAGAAAAAAAAGGTTGTGCCCTGGCTGGTGTGGCTCAATGGATTGAGCGCCGGCCTGCAAACCAAAAGGTCACTGGTTCAATTCCCAGTCAGGTCACATGCCTGGGTTGTGAACCCAGTTAGGGGTGTGCAAGAAGCAACGTATCAACGTTTCTCTCTCTCCCTCCCGCCCTCCCCCTCTCTTTAAAAATAAAGAAATAAAATCTAAAAAAAAAATAGGTTGTAAAAGACAATGAAGCGAGGCAGAAGCTGAGGCCTGTGGAACAAAAGGAGGCACTTGCTGCGGGAAGAGCAGCTGAGGACCGGCGCATCCCAGGCGCTCTGTGGCGAGGCCCCAGGCCCCTGGACATTGCGTCCCCTGCGCCCGCGCACCTCACCGCGTCCTGTGCAGGCACTGGCCTGTTTTTTGCACGTGCCTCTGCAGGCCCCGACTGCAAGTGTGCCCAGAGTTTGTGCTGTAGGGCCAGGGCTTGCTCAGGGTTGTCACTTCCTCCTGAGGGCATCGTTAACTGGCGATGGGCTTTTGTGTGGCTACGATCCCTCTTGTTTCTTTTGGGAGTGTTAGATTGTTCATGTGACATTTTTAAGATTTGAGCTTTGATTGGCTGGTTCTGTCTTCTGGGCCTTGTTAAATGACAAAAATTCTAAAGATCTAGTTCGCTTTATTGAACAATTTATGAACCAGGGAGCAGCCCAGCTAGCAAACTGAAAGAAGCTCTACCGCATTGTACCGGAGGGAAGTTTTTTAAAGCCAGAAAGGTAGCAATAAAGGAAATTATTAGCAAAGAATGCATTGTTTCAGGCAAGGCCGCCCTCCAAAGGGGAGCGGAGGGGCCTACTGTTTGTTACCTTACCAGAGCTGGCCAGGTAATTCCAGGCTGGCTGGTTAAAGGTTACATTTCTGTGAAAGGTGAAAACTTGTTAGGTTATATGTTAAGTCTTCGTTTGCTGACGCGGGGCTTTGCACAAGTGACTCTGTTTGGGTCCTGTTGCTTCTTTTCAACAGCCTATGTGTGTTTTAGTTTCCACAGTTCCAGGTACGGTTGGTTGGTGTAATCAGTGTCAGTGATGACTCCCACCCCCGTCCATGAGCGGGATGGGATGGCTTGGCAGAACGATGCAGAGCCTTTGGCGGCAGGTTACTTCAGGAATCTGGGCAAGGCTCTCGTCTCGGTCCGCTGGGGATTCCCGATGCCCCGTTGCTGTCAGCCGTGTTGCACGCTTGTGGGCGTCACCACAGACCCTGCGCTTCTCTGTCTCACTTGTCTTGCTGTGCACACAGACGGTGTCTAGAGTCGTTGAGAGAGTCTAGACTTAGGTACTGCAGGACCAAATAGAGATACCATCGAAAAAACGAAATTTAAAATTTAAAGCTTTTGAAATGCATTTCATGTATTTTTAGACCCATTTAAGCAATTTTGCATTACTTCTAAAACATCTGAAATAATCATGAAAGTGCACTGGTAAACGTATGTTTTAAAGAAGAAAGTTTTGATTTTATTCCTGAAATTAACTTAAAACACTTTTCTCTCCAATAGTTACTAAATTGCCTTTCAGAGGAATCTCTTGGGGAAGCCATTACTATGTGCACATTTATTTCACCATCACGCAGTTAGCTTGACGTTAGCCTGTTCCACCAGCTCCTGTCTTGTCACCTGCTGTGATAACGCTTTCTGTAAGAGTCCGTCACCAGCTGGACGGTGTATTACCAGTCACTTACTTGTTCGGAGCAATCAAAGGAGAAAGTCAAATTACTGTAAAAGCTCTTTCAATTCACTATTAATTTCCCATTCTTTGAAAAGTAAATATTGGGAGCTTCATTTAGTGTGTATTTATCAGACTTGCTAATGCTTTAAACAGAACTGTTTTATTTAGAAATCACTTCTGCGTTTCATTTCTTTTTGTGCCTGATATTTGCTTAAGTTTTCCTAATTTTAAAAACTATCAATCTGTTGTTTTTTGTTGAAAGTAATAAATAATCTTTTGTGGTCGTGGTTAGTGTCAAAAGCAGATGGGAAGTACGTAAAGTGATAAGAACAGGGTTATGTTCAGAACCATTGCAAGCAGGAAAGAGACCTCAGCACAGAATAGGGCTTGAGTCTGAACACAGCACCCCCAGGGCCATCCACGGGCGATGAGGTGTGGACCCCGGTGGGTGCCTGAAACCACAGACCGTGCTGAGTCCCAGGTGCGCTGGTCTGTTCTGTGCGCGCACACACATACCTGCAGTGAGTTTCACTTGTAAGTTGGGCACAGCGAGGGACGAGCAACACTAACACGTAATGAACTAGAACAGTCACAACGCACACCGCAGTGAAAGTCACGGGAGTGCGGCCTCGCTCTCAAATGCCTCCCGGTGCTGCCCCCTCCTCCTGTGATGCCGTGAGACGAGGCAGCGCCCGTGTGGCGAGACGAGTGAGTGAGTGAGTGACAGAGGCCCTGTGATGGGACATGAGGCTGCTGCAGCAAGGGTGACCTGGGCTCGGGCACCGCACTACCACGACAGCCGATGTGATAACCCAGAGGCCACTGCGAGACGGGCGGGCGGGCAGTGGGAGCGGTGGGGCCATGCTGGGCGGAGGCGTGGTTGATGTGCGCGCAGGGCAGGGCGGGGAGGTGTGCGGCCTCACTGTGCTACTCGGAATGGCACACTGCGTAAAACTTAGGCGTTATTTATTTCTGGAATTTTCCATTTAATATTTTCAGACCACAGTTGACTGAGGGTAACCAAACCCTCGGAAAGTGAAACCGCGGATAAGGGGGCACCGCTGTACAGCATGGGCAAGTGAGGGTTTATAGCCGAGGAGCAGGGTGGGGGTCAGCAGACGGGGAATTACTGAGTGGGAACAGCGGGAGCGTGGGGCTTCTGGCTGCACTGAGCTGACCTAACAGGATTCTTCCTGCAGACAGGCCCCGGTGACCAGCCGTCACCTAGCGAGTGGTGGAGGGTCAAACCTGACAAAATGTCCAGGGCGACCAGATAGCGGGGGGTGGGGTTCTGGCTAAACTACCTTAGCAGGGCTGTTGCCCAGGCTGCACAGGTGGGCCGAGGAGAAGGGTCAAGAGACCGACTGAGGTTTGGTCAAGTAAAGAATCTTTGTCACTCAACAGGAGGAGTCAATATTTGAGAGAAGTTTGGTTGTATTTATTTATTTAAAATACTATTTAAGTGAGTAATCAAGTTTTCATTAATGGGGTTAAAGTTAACAACCACCCAGACAAACCTTACCCAGCCTCTTTCCTAGGCAGACAGTTTTCTGTTTAGTGATAAGATACTCCTGTGGTGTGAAGGCCTGTAGCGTTATAGAATGAAGTTGAAAATAGGGCCTTGTTTATTGTGTTCGTAGTTAAGCATGCAACTTGTGGCATTTTATATTTCTGCTTTCAGAGAATTCACAATGGCAGAAATTGAGCACTTTGTAGACCCCAACGAGAAGGAGCACCCCAAGTTTCAGACGGTGGCAGACCTGCATCTTTGTTTGTATTCAGCCAAAGCCCAGGTCAGCGGGCAGTCTGCTTGGAAAATGCGCCTAGGGGACGCTGTTGAACAGGTAAGATTCCAGAGGTAACTTAATTTAGATTATGCCCATTCAGGGTTTGTAGCACTTAGCAACTTCTGTGTATTGGATGGCAAAATGTTTTATTTTAGCAGTCATCTTATTACTTGTTTTCATACACTATGTATTATACACTGTTATTATAGTGGCAGGAAATTACCTCAGCGTGGCAGTTTGTGGGCCGTCGGGGTTAGCATGAAAAAAATGTTTAAGGGCTACTTGGGAAAGAGACCTTGGTTTGAACTGTGCTTTAGCAGTACAGCTTTTAACAATGCGAACTGCTTTTGGGGAAACATTCGACTCACAAAGAGCAAGCCCCCCAGATCTTAAACTCCCCTATTGCTGACAGCAGTTGGGAGAAGGTCTTACATATAATAGAACTTCTTTAATTATTTGCCTGGAGAAATGCGTGCGTGGAAGCTTCTCAGACAGCAGCTGCCCGATTGTCCTGGGGAACAGTGAACTTCCTGCCCCTGAAAATACCCCAGCAGACAGAGGCTAGGCAACAGCTTGCCGGCCACCCGGCAGGGGGCTGGACCATTGCTAGGACCCGCCCAGGACTGAACTAGGAAGATTGCATACAGTGTACGGGGGTCGCGTATTGCAGGGGGTGAGAACCCATTAAATCCCCGCAACATGTCTTACTGCTTGTGCTAATTCAGAAGGAATATACTTGTCACTCTTTAGGATACTATGGTGAATGTCATTTTTAGTACTGTAGATTCAGAAGGTATAAGGTATTAGGCTAAATTTTTGTTCACCCAGTGAGTATGGTAGAGTAACTTCATTTTAAATAACTCCATTATTATCAGCTTGTTAACTCGACATCAACCCCTATAAAAACAGCCAAGATCGCCTGCTGGGTTTTGAGATTATTCCGAAAGCCGGATGAATTGGTTTACCAGGTGCGTCAGATCTTTCTCAGGTTATGACTAGCTCAGCGGAAGACGGCACCTTGGCCTTCCAGAGTTAATGTGCTGCTTTCCCTGTCTCTGTGCTTGCGTGGTTACTCACTCACCCGTTCACTCGCTTTCCTGCAGGGCGTGATTAACAACTCAGTGTTAGGCTATTTCATTGGCCGCATCTACCTCTACCTCACGAAGGTTGGAGTGTCGCCAGACAAGCTCCGCTTCCGACAGCACATGGAGAACGAGATGGCCCATTACGCCTGCGACTGTTGGGACGCCGAGTCCAAAACGTCCTACGTAAGTGCGGCGGGGTGGCTTCCGGGCTGTGACGGCACATCGCTCCCGAGAGGCGGGGACACCACGGTCGTCTTCCATGCACCGTGTGTCTGAGTGGAGCAGAAAGAGGCCTTCTCCTGAGCTCCTGGGAAAGGCAGCTGCCTGCACTTGTGTGAGGGGCTGCTCCGTGTCCCCGGCGCCCTTGGTGGGCTCAGATGTTTTAGCAGAGAGGGGGCTGATGTGCAGTCTGGGGGCAGGCAGTGGCGGGGGGGTCCCTCCTGACGAGGACACTGAACGGTGGTGGAGCCGAGTAAAGAAAGGCCCAGTGCTCTTAGTTTGGAGAGCTGTTTGGTGATAGGGGGACAGACCAGCAGATAAGGATCTGACCTCTTATTTAGGAAAGACCTTTTCTCAAGTTCTGTGCTTTTAATAATTCAGAGAGGCCCTCTGGGTCACCTCGTCACTGCCCCTCCCACCCTGCTCCCTGCCGTGGACATTGTACTGAAACTTAGGACAGAAAGGCATTTGGATACGGGGGTGCTTTCTGCTCTGGTGGCCGTGGGGACAGCAGCACCCAGGCCCGGGTGAGAGCCTCTGGCGGCCTGTTCGGTGGGGTCAGTGTCCCACATGCCCTGGTTTCACTTTCACTTTTGAAAGGGTCTTTCTTGTAAGAGTGATTTTTTAAATTAAAAATAAAAATTAGTTATAACAAAATTAGTCCTTTTGTAAAACAAAGAGCAACAAATAATTCTGAAGAATACTATGTAGAAAGTGAAACTCGCAATTCTCCCCAAAAGTGTTTCCTGTTTCTTTTCTAGATCAGACATTTCCTGTAGTAAATAGAGTAAATACTTTAGGCTTTGCAGATCTCCGTTGCCTGTCTTCTTTGTTGTTGTTGGGTTGGGGTTTTTTTAAACCCTTTAAAAAGATAAAAACCATACTTAGCCCCAGGGGCCTTGGTTTGTCAGCCCTCAGCGCAGATGCTTTTCTGTGCGTTGCAAAGACACACACCTCTGCGCATGCGCGATGATGTGCGTGTGTCCACAGGAGCTGTTCTTGGTGTAGTTTTTAGTGTTCTTGTGCCTTTGTGGCATTAGGAAAGAGTCTCTAATCTGTTAGGTTTTTCTCATAGCTTCACTTCTTCACAAGCCGGTTTGACATATGTGTGCCAAAATCAGAGTCATAATTATTTTTTAATGATAGAGATGCTGATTAATTTCTTTATATGTTTTCGATTTTCTGGAGTTTCTTTTTATTTTCAAATCAAACCAAGATAGTATTTTCCGGTTTGTGTGGGGAACGTTTATCTCTTTCTCTCTGTTCGTAGTCTGCTTTCAGTCCAAGTCCAGGTTAAACCAGACAAAGATTCTTGCTGTCTCTGTTTAGATTCTGAGTCTGGCCTGGGTTACATTGCATCTATTGTGTTTGTTTATTCGTTCAACATTTGTAACAGTTAAGGGCTGTGTATTATCTTGTGTAATCTTCACCATTATCCTACTCATAGGTGTTCTTTCTGAGGGAACTGAAGTGCCGAGAAGTTAAGTAATTTGCTGGAGTCTACAGCTAGTGATCGGTGCAGATGGGATACGAACCAGGGCTGGCAGGCTCCGCCCCACCATCTGAATTAACCCTTGGGCCATGTTGCTATAGTAACCCTTCCGCATTCCTGCGCCTCCTTTCTGAGTGCCACTTGAGCTGTGGCCAAGCCTTCAAGGACTCAGGATCAGAAAATACGGGCCTAGTGAGTTTTGGGGGTGTAGGGTACAGCGTGGTGACAGTAGTTAATACTGAATTGCATATTTGAAAGTTGCTAAGAAAGTTGACCTTAAAACTTCTCATCACAAGAAAAAAATTCTGTAACTATTGATGGTGATGGATATTGACTAGATTTACCCTGCTGATCATTTTGCAGTTTATGCAAATTTAAATCATTACATTGTATCCCTGAAACTAATATAATGTTATATGTAAATTAGTCCTAAATTTAAAAAGTTAAAGAAAAAAACTTTGAATAATGATGTAGGCCTAGCATTGCAATTGGCTTACAGTGTGTTGTGTGAGGTCATTGGAAAACTGGGCTAAGCACACCAGGAGCTCCCAGGCAATGGGATCTAAAGGAGAGGGAGAGCTCCATTAAAAACGGAGACTTGCTTTTAGTGTGCTTCATATTTAATTTTTTTAATAAAAAAGTTACTGAGACAGCTAACGCCCCACCCTCCTCTCTCCTCCTCAGAGGTAACCACTACCCCAAAGCCATTCACCATTCTCAGGCACATTTTTGTAGTTTTACCTTTTAGTGCACACATACGTTCACCGACATCTTGGTTGATGGTAACCGCCAAGTTTATACACAGGAGTATCAGTGTGCTACAGTGAGTGTCAGATGATCAAGTTGCATATTTTCGGGCTTTGTTCTTTAATTCCAGTTTTGCTGTTGTTTTGTGTTGGGGTTTCTGAGCTTGTAAGTTTTGCATTTGCTCTCTTTATTCTAAGCACACGTGGTACCACGCACGTGGAAAGCTGATGGTAGTTGAATTTTCTCTCTTTGGATCAAAGGCAAAAAAAAATATTCACAAAAACTGACTAGCTACTTACTAAAATAAGCTTTTTATCTCTTGTTCTTATTCAAATAACAGATTCTAAAGGGTCTTTGAAAACAATTTAGATTGTGCTTTTGAAAAGTATCTTCAGTATTAAGAAAAATGGGACCTGGCACCCACGCTGTTTTTCAGCTTTATCCTGTGACCCAAACGGTACCTGCTCTTTGCTGGGTTTTCTCTTGTGGGTAGGAAGCAGCCATCTGACGTGAGCTGTGAGAGCTGTGGACACTTCACCCAAAAACCCACGGTTTCTGCTAGACTCGTTTTAAATCCTGGTCACCAATTTGAAACAAATTCATTTTTTCCCCTAGGTTCACAATTTATTTCCATAGTTAAATCCTAGAATTTGTTGGTTTATCCCACATCCCCAGCGTGGCAAAAGTCTGTCCAGAAAGCAAGAAGACTGCTGCGTGTGCACGCGAGTGCATGCGAGAGTTAGGTGTACAGGGCTGTCGCTGCCTGGCGTGTGAAAGCCCCGTGTCCCACGCTTGTACAAGCTGAGTGGGGACTCAGCGACTGAGCTGTCCTCGAGTATGTCGGTTAGTTACGATCCGCACACGTTTGCGAATGAATCCAGAGTGAGGAATAAGTGTTCTCATCCATTCTGTGTTCTCAGGGCTGGATCGAGATCGTGGGGTGTGCTGACCGGTCCTGCTACGACCTTTCCTGTCATGCGCGAGCCACCAAAGTCCCGCTGGTAGCTGAGAAGCCGCTGAAAGAGCCCATATCCTTTCTAGTGACTTCTCCACTCAGGGCCGAAGCGTAAACATCTTGGAATTAGATAAGTATCACACATACTTGTTCTGTGGGTAAACTGAGGTGTGTGATACTTTGGGGCGAGACTTAAACCTATGACTTCACCCATCTCGCTGCTCCTTTCCGTTTCTCTCTACTCGTAATCTCTCCTGTGCCCACTCGGTGTTTGGTCCTTAAAAGAAGTATTTTCAGAAAAATGCTCTAAATGTCTCTCAGGGTGTGGACCAGTTTTTCTCAGCCATTTCCAAAACGCATTTACCCACACCTGCACCTACCTGCATACCCTTTCCATAAAGAGTACCTGATGAATACTTCACTATTAAAAGATGAGTGCCGTTTTATGGTAGATAAAAATAGTAATTTAGCTCACTTGTTGTGTTGATCAGCACAGTAGAAATGTCCTTCCTTTACCAGGCGGGGAAGTCGTGAGCTGATCTTGGGACTAGGCCAGTGGTGTTGGACATTTTAGAAATGAATAAATTATTATCAGAACTTATTACGCTATATATTGGGTTATATTGCTGATGAGGTGATATCACTTTGTCTCACTGTAACTTTGAAAAAAATCTCTATTGTCGGTGTTTACTTAATGTGGAATGCTTTGTGTTTCTCAAGAGCATTTCCCAAAATGCCAAGGCAGTTCTCTGGTTTTGGGTTCCTTGACTGCTTCCTACAGAACCGTCAACGTTGTTCAGTTCGAGCCCAATAAGGGCGCAGTTGGCAAGGCGTATAAGAAGGATGCGAAGCTGGTGATGGAGCAGCTTGCCATGTGTGACGAGTGGTACATTACGGAGATGGAGAAGCTGCTGAATGAAAAAGGGTAAGATTTAAGATGTGTGCTTTTACAGGGGCTCCAGGCAGACATGTCCTCTCTGCCAGCTTCTGAAAACTGGGCTGAGATTAGTGTCTTCAGAAATTCTTTGCAGCTGAGCACTCTCTCTCGGCTGCAGCTGAAGGACTGGGTTTGCAGAGATTTAGGTATGAGCACCGGAAGCAGGTTCGAAATGGACTGGAAAGATCGTTTTTCTTTCCCGATAACTTTCTTAGACACGGAGACTTGTCCAAGGTAGTGACTGACGAAGGATTAGAAACTGTGTCTATCTTTAAGTCAGTGCTCTGTTTTTGAGCTTTGGAGTAGTCTCTCTAATTGTTTTAAGCGTAAATATAAAAGTAGTAGAGAAGAATCTTTAAAGGAAGACAACAAAATTCAGCTCTAAACGGTGCACTATTTATCATATCTGGCAAACAAAAATGTGTAGACATGTGAGAAGGTGACCCATACCGAGGAAAAGAGTCGGTCCAGAGAAGCACTCAGGAATGACAAACATCGTGGAAGAGACACAGATGCATCAAGATACTCCAGCAGTTGTTACAGGTGTGCCCTGTGAGCTCAGAGGTGTAAGGGAAGGCGTGAACATGCGAGGCGGGAAGTGGGGTGTGTGTGGAAGAACCGGTGGAGCGCCGAGGGGCAGCGTCCCGATGCAGACTCACTGACTGGCGCTCACAGGGCGTTTAGCGTGGCAGAGGAAATGACTGAACTTAATGTAGCAGTAGAAGCTACTTAAAATGAGGCATCGAAAAAGGGACCGGGAGGAAAAAATGTGTCTTGGGACCACATGAGGCACTCCGACGTGTAATTGTGAGTTGGGAGGAGAGGATATAGAGCAGAAACATCTGAAGATGCATCCGTGGCTGAAATTTTTCCAAATTGGATGCAAACTGTAAACCCAGAGATTCAAGGTCAACCCCAAGCAGAGTAAACGAGGAAAATGACATAAAGGCATCAAATTGCTCGAAACCAGTAACAAGCAGAAAACTCCCTGGTGTCCAGGGGAGAAGAGGCTCGTTACATTAAAAGGAGCGAAGAGAAGAAAAATTATGGAGCTCCAATCAAAAACTGGGCAAGCTACTGTGTAGTGGAATGGCAGTTTTTAAAGTGATTGCAGACAAAACTCCTGGACCCAGCAAAAATATCCCTCAAAAATGAAGAGGAAAAGCTTTCAGGCGAGCACCAGCTCCGAGAGGGCGTGGCCAGCAGGCCCGCGCTGCAGGGAGCGCTGACGGACGTTCTCTGCGCAGAAGCGTGGACACTCAGATCCACCCAAGGAAATTGAGAGCTCTGGGAATGCTAAACACGTGGGTAGGTGTCAGTGACATTTTCACTGATTTCTCTAAAATGATGTCTCCTTTTCTTTAAAAGATAACAGACTGTTTAAAGCAAGAACAATAACAATGTATTGTGAAATTTATAACATAGAAGTAAAACATGCCATCAGTAACTCAAAGGGTGGGAGCAAAGCCCTGGGAACATACCATTGTAAGGCATGTTTGTTGTATGTGACGTGGCATAATATTATTTGAAGTTAGACTATGATAAGTTAATAAAAGTCTATGCAGTAAATTCTGGAGCAGTTACCTAGACAAAACATATAAAAACCAAAGGGATATAACTAATAAGCCAATAAAGGAGATAAAATAGAATAGTAATACTCCAGAAAAAGACAGAAGAGGAAAAATGAACAAAGAACAGATGGGACAAATACAGAGTGACTCATGAGAGGGTAGGTTTGATTCAACAGTATTGGGAATTGCGCTGAGCATATGACCTAAACCAACGGTTTGCCACCCGCGTGCCGCAAGACTTCTAAAGCACGCTGTGCTGAGTGTTCAGTCAGAGGCACTGACCTCTTTTCCTTTAGACGGTCATGTTAAAAAATGACAGCAGCCAGCATAACAGTAGCTGCCTGGTGTGAATGCCCTGCCTCGAATCATAAATATATGATTCAGGTCATATAGCAGAGTTGCATCTTATTGGTCACTTTGCACAATTAGGTTATGTCTGATTGGTTAATTCTTGGTACTAGAAATCCTTTTATACAAGTATAGGCATCTGATTTTTTTTAAAAGTCACTTTGGAGCAAAAAAGGTAGGTAATTACTATTATTACTCTTTTGTAAGTGAAAATTATACCTATTTCTTTCCCAGATCGGCAAAAAATATATTTTTTGGTGCGGTGCACAATTTTAGTGATTAGTTTACATGTGGCATGAGATAAAGAAGGGTGAAAATTGCTGATCTAAAAACTTGAATGAATAGCCATTGTCAGACTGTTTAAAAACTTCGAGATTCATTTAAATTAAATGCTGTTTACAGGAAACTTACTGTAATTGTAGTACAAAATAAGTTTAAAAGTAAAAGAATCAAAAACTATTTCCGTACAAATACTAAGCAGAAAGGTGGATTGGCTGCATCAATATCAGACAAAGTGGACATCAGAACCAGGAACACCACCAGGAGCAGAGCCGCATGTCCTAATGTAAAGGGGTCAGCTTGTCAGGAAGGCGTATCACTTGTAACTGTGTGTGCAACTAAAAACAGCCTCAAAATCATAAAGCAGACTTGACAGAACTTAAAAAAGAAATCGACAAATCCTCTATTAGAGTTGGAGGTTTCTTCACCCCTTTCTCAGTAATTAGTGAAACAAGTAGACAAAAAAAATCAATTGGAATTTGAAGGCCACTATGAACGTACTTTAATGTCAGTTATAGAATGTCTAACAACCAGAGCACACATTTTTTAAGTGCACTTGAACCATCTTTCATACTATTTTTGTACAGCCCTCCAGCTAAAGGTGAGTTTTGCATTTTTAAAGCGTTAAACGTTTAAGAAAAAGAATACCAAGGGCTGCATATGTCCACAAACCCTTGAGTCTTGTATGAGTGGCTCTGTACAGAAAGCTTGCCAGCACCTGCCCCAGACGCCAGGCTCAGTGAAAGAAGCCTCACACGGAAGGTCCTGTGTGAAACTGGGAAAGGCAGGCCTGTCCACAGTGCGGGAAGCATGTCAGTGGCGAGCAGGACCGCGGGAACCCCAGAGCGATGGGGCTGCACGGGCGCATGTGCTTGTCAGGAGACCCATGGCGAGCGAGGTGAATCCTTGCTGAGGGTGCAGGTGCCATTTCAGTGGGAAGATTTTACACCGTTTCTTGTCTCCAAGAATTCAACATCTATTTATGTGGAAACAACATCCAGTCTTACTGAAATGGACATAGATCACTAGTTAGATATTATCTGCAAATAAGACAGTTTCCTTTTTTAACTCTCAAATAATGGCTACCTCCTTGCTCATTTCAGGTCTTTAATAACTATTACCTACTCAGTACTTATACTGTGCTCTCAGAGAGAATATACATGCTACTGTTAATGGGATGGAATCTTTAATGCATGCACACACAGACTTCCGACAGAATGTGCAAATGGAGGAAATCAGTGAAAATCACTGATGTGATGCATGGGATTGTCACTGCTAGAAACCAGCCAAACTCACGCACCGGGCGCCAGCCATGCAGCTTCGAAGGCAACCACAGGAGGGCTCCCTTTTCCTACCACTACGCAGCTCGGGAGAAGTCAAAATTGATCGTCCAAATGCGAGAAAGCACCTCATAAACCCTTTATAAATGTGAGGTCTTGTGACCTGAAACAGTGGGTGTATCTCAGGACATGAACAGGCTGCAGTCGGTGATTTGGGGGGATAATATTTTATATTGACATATCAAACAGACTCATTCAGCTTTTAAGCTGATCCTCATCAACATGAATGTCAAAGTTTATTTTGGAAATAATGTGGGAGTTTTAAAATTGCTCTCTATAAGATGGCAAGCTGGTCACTTTTACATTTGTTGGGACAGTGAAGAGAACAGTGGTCTTTTGCCAGCAGGCCCGTTTCTGACCAGTTTATTCTAATTACCCTAAAACAGAATTTTTTAAAAAATTGGTTTTGATTATAATGTTATCTCAAAACCAAAGGAATTAGTCGTGAAGTCACTTACGAAATTTTATAAAACTAGTCATATATTCGGGTACTTCCCAGAATATACTGTTTGTTGCCATTGTTAGAATAGTACTTAACTTGGTATTCCTTATGAAATAATTTAAGTTCGACTTCAGCTGTTACATCTGGCGAGTTGACTATGTTGTACTACACTGAAAATGAAAAACGGTTTAGCAATCTGTAAAGCCCCTTTAGGTTAAGGTCCAGGGATACGTGTTTTCACTAACGTGTAATGTGCTTTGTTTCTTCGTAGGGAATTCACTGTTGAAACTGAAGGGAAAACATTTCAGTTAACGAAAGACATGGTCAGTGTGAAGAGATTCCAGAAAACACTATATGGTAAATTTGTAAAAATAGTTAAGAAACAAACAAAAACTATCATCACTCCTTAAAGGTTTTTTTTAACTTCTGTAATAACAATTTTACTGAAATTTTGAAGATGAAAGATAAGTTCTTAATGTCACAACCTTAATTTTAATGAATATGTTTAATGCATTATCTTGGGCCTTTTTAAAAAGACATAATTGGCCCTGGCTGGTGCAGCTCAGTGGATTGAGCGCGGGCTGGGAATCAAAGGGTTCTGGTTCGATTCCCAGTCAGGGCACATGCCTGGGTTGCAGGCCAGGTCCCCAGTGAGGGTCATGTGAGAGGCAACCATACATTGCTATATCTCTCCCTCTCTAAAAATAAATAAAAATTAAAAATCTAAAAAAAAAAAAAAGACATAATTGTACTCATACTGGAGAATAATTTATAGTGCCACCTTTATAATTTCCTGTGACCTGAGGTGCATATGAAGAATATCTCTGATTAAAAGGATGTTTTTTCATTTTAAGGAAAAGTGCTTTTGTTTCTTAAGTAAGAGAGGAGGATTTCACTCCTGCTTTTTTCTTTTTGGCAATTAATTTGTTAAAATTCCCTTAGATTAATGGTCTTTCGTGGTTTTTCAAAAGCCAAGGAGATGATTTTTTTTCACATTGGGTTGGCCAAAAAGTTCTTTTTTTTTTTTTTCCTATAAAATGAAAGGCACATTTTTCATTTTCACCAATAACTTCACTGATTTGGATATTTGAGTATGTCGGCTCTCTCCCACTACTGGCTTCTAGTGGGTAGAGGCCGGGGGTGCTGCTGAACATCTTCCCATGCATAGGCAGCCCCACAGCAGAGAATTCTTTGGCCAGAATGTGAATAGTACCAAGAAAGTTTGCAAACCACTTTTATTTTTTATTTTTATTTTTTAAAGATTTTATTTATTTTTAGACAGCAGGGAAGGGAGGGAGAAAGAGAGGGAGAGAAACATCAGTGTGTGGTTGCCTCTCACGTGCCCCCCACTGGAGACCTGGCCTGCAACCCAGGCTTGTGCTCTGACTGGGAATCGAACTGGCGACCTTCTGCTTTGCGGGACAAGGCTTAACCACCTGAGCCACACTGGTCAGGAAAGGAATTATTTTTGTTAATTTTGCCAACTATCATGGTAGTTTGTTAATTCTAGCAAAATCTTACAAAAGCTGTGGAGCTTTTCATACTTCCTGCATAGGCAAGGCAGATGGTGGAGTGTAGCTGCTGCTCATAGCTTGCCCACTGGGGAAGAAGCGCCTCGTGCCTGGCTTCATTTTTATGCTATATAAACAGTTTAATTTGGTGAAATTTGATCTTTTTAATCCGGCTTTCTCTGTAAAGGCATCGTTTGACCTACCAGCGAATGGTGTTGAGGAACGTTCTGATTTCCTCAGCCTGGTGTACGGGGGCCAACCGGTGCTCATCTAGAATAGAGAGACTTGGGGCGCTGACGAGGGTCGCGGCGAGAGGACCAGCAGGGCGCTGTGCGGGGTCGGAGAGCGCGTGACTGACCCTCTCTCCCTCTCGCAGTGGAAGAGGTGGTTCCGAATGTCATCGAGCCCTCCTTCGGCCTGGGCAGGATCATGTACACGGTGTTCGAACACACGTTCCATGTGCGCGAGGGAGACGAGCAGAGAACGGTGAGTGGTCCCGGACGGGGTCGCTGTCTCCTTGCACAGTGTCAGAGGAGAAGTTTGCTGAGGCACGCTAGTAAGACCGAATGACCAGCGAGTTGTTTCTCCCTGTGACGTACTGATGGTGCTGCCCCCCGTCTTTGCCTAGCGGTCCAGCAAGCAGGCAGCGCCTCGTGTTGCTTCATTTGGACTTAGGGTGTGTGGGCTGTTCTCCATGCCTCTGTCGTAGCTGCTTGGTGCCCTCCATTCTGGGACAGAACATACTCCTTCCGGGGAGTATCCTTTCTTGCATCAATGGAAGGAGTGACATTTTCTGGATGTAGTTATGTTTTTGGAAAACTGGAAAGGAAGGGATGGCTTATAGAATTCGGCCACTAGTATTTGGGGGATAGCCCCTCCTACCACTCAAGCATCACTAAAGACGAATATTTATTCATAAGACGTCTGCGTCAACTTCGCAAGTTTTCTTTTGGCTTTGATGCTTCTGAGTCACTGCGCCCTGCCTTCCGCATCCTCTCTTCCCTGTGCCTCACTCCGCCTTCCCCGCCCTGCCTCTGCCGCGGGGGTCGCCCGCCTTCCCGTGCAGGCGCAGGGCTCCAGGAAACCGGGTGAGTCTGATGCGTCACTGCAGCATGTAGCTAATGACTCACTGTTCATCCTCTGCCCCGAATTGCGTTGTCTTCTCCCGACATGCGAGGAGCAGCCTCTCATCCGTTCCGCAGGGGGTAGGGACTGGACTAGGCCCGGGCAGCAGACGGGAGGCCGGCGGGGGGCGGCCCCTGCCGGCTGTTCTCTTTCAGCGTCCAGTTTGCTGCAAGCTTTTCTGTTTGTCTAATTTGTTTAAAAAAGGCTTTTAAACAATATTTTAGCTATTCCTTTGACTCTAACAATATTGGGAAAACTGGAGTTTTGATAGAGCCTTTAAGGGCTGAGCGTGAGCACATTAGTGTTTTATGAATTGTAGAGATTCCTGTCATAAAGATCGGTTTGATTAGGCTGTGGGAAACCAAAAGTGTTTTTAAATTGTTAGCATGTAGTTCCTAAATTCTCTTTCCTATGAATTTGGTATAAAAACATTGTCAGTGAGACTTAAAAAAGAGTTTTTTTCCATAAAGGCAGGTCCGCATTTCCCTCTCTTGCGGAATCATCCCCGGGTGGAGCCGAGGAGTGGACTTTTGAGTGACTGGCTCCGGCAGCCACGCCGGTGGGGTCTAGGGCTTATTTACGGCATGGTGTCCCCCACTGCTTGGCATTTACAGTTAATTATTTGGGGGTGGGCTGAACTGGGACCTGTGTCATTTATCACGGGGGCCTGTTCATTCTAAGTTCTGTATCCTTGCCTTCAAGCAAACCTGTTGTATAAATATTATTTAAGAACTGTCTTCAGTTCTTATTTCCAGCCCCAAATGGCAGGCTGGTTTGCCTTCCACAGACCATCTTCACACCTTCGTCTCTGAGTAACTCTGACCCTGTCCAGGAGCTGTTTCAGATGCCTGTGCTTTTCAGTATAGGTATACAGAATGTTCTCCTCCGTTTTATGCTTTTTCTCTTGGACTTACATTGTGAGCTAATTAAACCTTTTGGTTGCTTTCTGCTATGCTGAAAGTCTTAAAGAACTGAGTGGGGTTTTGTTTCAGCCCCCCCCCATTACTATTTAGTGACTTGGAGGGAGGGTTTTTAGGGATCAGCACAGAAAGAGGCGAGGGTGTGTCTCTGTGTGGTGCGGAAATCGGCATCTTCCGTGGTGGCGTGGAGAGTGCTTTCACGTCATTGCACCTTGACAGCCGTCCGTGAGCAGGCAGAGCAGACGGGGGAGACCTGCTTTTCAGGTGGAGAAACCAAGGGCCAGAGAGAGAGACTTCAGTGGAGATGGTCCAGGTGCAGAGCAAAAAGGCAGGTTTTTCTGGTTCGGGCCAGCCTGCTGTATTCTCTGGTTATGCTGCAATGTGGACTGTGTGATCTGGTAGTTGGATAATGAAGTTTGGACATTAGCACTTAGAGCTTTACGTACTAACACGTTTGGATTTCTTCCTTTCGTCTAGTTCTTCAGTTTCCCGGCCGTGGTGGCTCCATTCAAATGTTCCGTCCTTCCCCTGAGCCAGAACCAGGAGTTCATGCCGTTTGTCAGGGAATTATGTAAGCAAATCCACTTGAGTAATCTCGTGGGAACACTGTCAAGTAGACTGAATTTTAGATAATGTTTTGTTTTTGTTTTTTAATAAAAAATAAGTGACTTAAGCCTCTGCGCTTATTTCTGGGAGAGTAGCTCAGAGCATTTGCTCCTAGCGTTTGAATGAGTCAGGGGTGAGTCCCCGGAGTCAGATTTAAAGCACTCATGTTTCTCCCGTTGACCTTGGCTCTCCGCTCACTTCCCGGGGGACCCTGGTGGGCCTGCAGCCACTGGACCCACCATGCTGGCAGGGATCCTCGTGGTCACCTGGTGCGGCCTCCTTATTTCAGAGTTGGGAAACGGGAAGAACTCAGCTCACTGAGCAGCTCAGGGTTGCATAGGGGGAGGCGGTGGAGTGAGGACCAGCCTCAGGCCTCGGCTGTTGGCTTGACGCCCGCTCCCCTGCAGCTGTGGGCAGCATGGGCTGAGGGAGGGGCTTAGTAAACTTTGGGGACGGTCCTTAGCATTCTCCTTAGTTCCTTTTGTAAGTCTCCTCATCTTGTAAGATAACGTTTAGATGACACTGGGACTCTCCATTATTCTAGTTTGAATTTTCTTAATTTATTTTGCATAGCGGAAGCCCTGACCAGGAACGGTGTCTCCCACAAAGTGGACGATTCCTCTGGGTCCATCGGAAGACGCTACGCCAGGACTGATGAGATCGGCGTGGCTTTCGGCATCACCATTGACTTTGACACCGTGAACAAGACCCCACACACCGCGACTCTGCGGGACCGAGACTCCATGCGGCAGATTCGTGCAGAGGTGGCTGGCCTGGCCCTGGCCTCTGGGGTCTTAGGAATGTGTGCTGATTCCTTCTGGTTTGAGCTGGGTGTTGGTGCATTTATGCTCCCCTTTTTTAATTTCTGATCCTAATCACTGGCTCAAATCAGACAGTACACAGACTCCCGAGTCCCCTTGCTTTCATTAAGAAAATATCCATTATCACTTCTCTCATATTTTATGGCTGTTTGGATCACTCTGGGCTCATTCTCCGGCAGTTTGCTTTTATGGCCCTTTGTTTATTTGGGCAAGAGAACTAGGATCCCCAGTGGCTTTGAGAGGCTCAGACATTTTCGTCTTTATGTTTCTATGTAAATGTGTATCTGTGTAGGTATAAACTTTTCCGTGCTAATCTGTTTAAAACAATGCATATGTTTTAGTAATCTTTCCTAACGAGAAGGTAATGGTGGAGATGGGGAAAGTGCAGAAGGGGAAGGCAAGAGCGGCCGGTGTCACTGATAGCCGCCCGACTAACTCGTGCACCTCAAGCAGGTGTTCTTCGGAGCGCCTGGTGGTCGCTCAGCTTGATGCAGTCAGTCGGTCATAGGGAAAACAGTAAAAGCCTGCTTTTCCCATAGGAGTGTATGGTCTAATTCGGAAGTCACACATTGCTGGCTTTTCTTTTTACAAAGCCAGATCTGCCTCCCTGGACCTGTATCCGAGTCTCCGAGGTTCTCATGGGTGGTCCCTGGGCCACCCGGGAACTTGTCTGATAAGCAGAATCTCTACCCCAGACCTACTGAATCAGAAGCAGGGGTGGGGTTGGGCCTGGGGAGGCAGAGGGGGCGGGCAGAAGTGTTTCATCAAGATCTCCAGATGGTCCTGATGCTCATGGTTGCGAACTCCCGCTGCACGGCAGCAGGGTTTGGGTGTGGCTGAGGGACAGGCTGACCCCCACCAGGGCTCTCCAGGGTTCCATCTCCCCTCGCTCATGTCACGTGAGTTACCTCCGTTCCGAGCGCTAAACTTAACACGTGAAGTGACTTAAGGACACAGATAGATCCAATTGTCAGGAAAGGCCTCGTGGCGCCTGGCGGGCGCTCTGGGCTGGCAGAAGAGCACGGACCCAGGTCGGGGACGGGGGAGGCTGCACAGGGGAGACAGGAAACGAACGTTCTGCAGGGACCAGTGCGTAGGGGTCCCGTCGTTACATAGACACGGGTTTGGCGCCATGGGGTTCCTGAGTTCAGGCTGGATCCTTTTCGACAGTCTCATCCAGTTGGTTGATTCTTGGATTTCTCTTTCCTTTTACCCCAGGTCTCTGAACTGCCCAGTGTGGTCCGAGATCTGGCCAACGGCAGCATCACGTGGGCCGACGTGGAGGCCAGGTACCCTCTCTTCGAAGGGCAAGAAACTGGAAAAAAAGAGACAATCGAGGATTGAGGACATTTTCGGCAACTTTTGACCATTTGCACTAAAAAAAATAAAACCTTAAACTCTTATCATGTCCACTTTACAAAAAAAACGCATTGTGATTGCTCCTGGGGACTGCATCTCACCCTTGGGGGCCACCGGTCTCACCCCCATTAAAGTGGAGGCGTTGAACCAGCCTGTCTTCTGTGTGCTCGTGTGTTGCGTTTCCAGGAGAGCTGCTTCTCCCGCCTTGGGATCGGCACCGTCACAGCTTACTGTCAAACACACTGGTACGTTTTTTCATCGGCAGCTTTATTGGGGTGTCATTCACATGCCATAAAACTCAGCTGCGTGAAGTGTGTGATTCAGTGATGTTTAGCACGCTCACAGAGTTGTGCAGCCGTCACTGCACTCCGGTTGTAGAACATTTCCATCACTCTCAAAGGAGGTCTCCCGTGCACTCAGCACGCCTGCATCCCAACCCCAGCCCAAGCATCCCCTGATCTACTCTCTGTCTCTGTGGGTCGCCTTTTCTGTTCTTTCTCTTCTTCGGAGAAGTGACGCGCGGTGCCGAGGAGGCGGCTGTGGACACGCCGGTGGGAAAGCCAAGGCGGCGGGGGAGACGCTTGGGGCAGGGTGCTCCGTGGGCAGGGTCTGCGCTCCGTAAAGTCCGCAGGAGGCGGTGTGTGGGCAGGAGTTGCGTTGCATGTGGCTCCCCAGGTCACCGTGGAAGTCACTGAACTCCTGATGTGACAGGACCCCCATCTGTCTCATCTGACGTAGCAATTCTCAGCCACCACTGGGTCTCGATTCCACCTAATAGTGTTTTCAGGGACTTTACTTACATTTTTTATGAAATCCTCAGAACACATAGGTTTACAAGTCAGGAAGAAGAATCCAAGGCTGCGTGAGTTTGCACAGCTGTTTCTTTGCAGAGTTAAGACCTTGCCTAGTGTCCCCACCGCCTCTCACACGGCACAGGGAGGGGAGGGATGACCTCCAACCTCCAGAGTGTTCGCCTCTGTCTTGGGTACCAAGAGCGGTGGTCACCCGGAGCCCCTGGGACCGCTGTCCTTTGCATCTCCTGTCCTGTGCTGCCTGCCGCAGCGCTGCGCAGATTGACTGAGCCTTGAATTTCTGAACAAACCTCTTGAGGAAGATAGTCTTGTACCGAAACTTATTTCTCTTCTGTCTGGTGCTTTTTAAAAGCGTTCATTGTTAGAAGGCACTAGGTTTTAAATACACTTCAGTTTTCATTTTCTAGGGAATTCCTTTGATCTCAAATTCCTTATAGCTGTTACCTTGGCGTGTACTCCAGCTTTCTCCCGTGGGAGAAGCCTCTCCTTCTTCCCACTCATTTACTTCCTCCGACAGCCCGCCGCTGCCTTGCCACACAGTCACCAGCACTCATGTCCTTACGAGCTCTCTAGTGAAAAATATGTTCGATACACAGTGGGATTTGCCTGCTTTGGATCATAAAGGGACTGGAACCCAAGCTCTCTTCACTTTTCATTGGCAACTGCATTCGTCATGAGTTAGGTGCTGCATATTACTGCTGCAAGCCCCCCTTCCTCTGCACCGCCCCCAGCGGCAGTGTCGTTTTCTCCCGAGAGCCGCGTGTCTGTGAAGTGACGGACCCCCAAGTGGGAGGCGGCCACAGCGGAGCCGTGCGGTCAGGTTTGTGCCGTGTGTGCTCGCTTCGGAGCACAAGCGGGCGAAGCCGTTCTCTAAACGAAGAGGCACGGGAGTTGTGTGTACATGCATGTACGCACGCAGTTCTGTCATTCAAGCCTGGTGTGTATTTAAATAAAAGCCAAGGACTTTCTAGCTGGAGGCTCGGTGAGGCCTTTTTTATTATTTCCGAGTTTGGTGAATCGGCCTGGGCTCACTCGTGAGGACCAGATAAAAAGCACCATCTCAGAGAAATTGCTCCTGAGATCACGCCCCGCAGATAGTGATGGGGAAGCGTCAGACTCTAGCTTGTTCCCGTGGACTGTCGATGGGAACACAGGGGCTTCTTTAAAATTGATCTTGGGTTGGGATTCGGGGCATTCAGTCGGATCCTGTGTTGTGTCGAGGACCTCAGTATTGCCCAGTATTGCCCAGCAGCCCCTACTGGACACTGACTGTAAGTGGGTGTCTCAAAGCAGGACATACGCCCCGTCACGTGAACGCAGGAATGATTTGACTCCTTGCGTGAGACGGCACCACAGATGCCAGATGTCCAAAGTTCTCTGTGACGACAATTTGAAAGCTCTTTGTTGTTCAATAAATCACTTGAAATAGGTTCATTCTCTAGAGCCAGGGGCGTCCAGCCTTTTGGTGTCTCTGGGCCACACTGGAAGAAGAAGAGTTGTCTTGGGCCACACCTTAAATACACAGACATGAAAACTGATGAGTGAAAAAAAAGGTTTAAAGTAAATTTATGATTTTGTGTTGGGCCGCATTCATAGCCATCCTGGGCCACGTGCAGCCTGCGGGCCCTGGATTGGACACCTGATAGTCCAGACCTCCGTTTACTGTTCCTTTAACCGGCATGGACTTGGGGTAATGGCAGTGACTGCCTGAGCCAGTGGGATCTAGTCATGAGAGGACTAGATGCCTTAGAAATAAATCCAAATCATCTCTCGACACAGCTACATTTAAACTGCCACAGAATACCATCGGTCTGCATCTCTCAGGCGGGGCTGGGATGAGAGTCACGACAGCTTTGCTCCCATTGGAGAGCCTTGCACCGGCATCTTGCTGGTGGTCAGACCACATTGCAGGCAGGTTTTTTTTCTCCCATTTGGCAACACCACAAAGGTTTAGTTGAATACGCAGTTACTGAATAGATGAATAATTTTGCTGCACCTCAAAAATCACCTCTGGTTGCCTCTTCAATAATTCTGGGTTATTGGGCTGCCTTGAAGCAATGACTGTTAAGACCACGTGGATGGAATTAACGTCTCTTCAGGAAATGGGGATGTAATGTGGGGGCTTCATCAGGCATTGCCTGTGGCTCCGCCCTCCTGCCAGTGACAGGCTGTTCTCACTGGATGGCTAACTTCCCTGTGCATCCAAGGACACACATTTTAAAACCTGTTGCCACAGTAAAAGATGCCAGGGCGGTGGTTCTCAACCCTGGCTGCACAGGAGAGCTTAAGACATACTCAAGGCTGTGCCTGGCTCTGACCGATTTAACGAGTTTCTCCAGGGCGGGACCTGGGTGTCAGTACCACTTGGGAAGCAGTTAGCAGAACCACACTGTAGCGGATGACTCAGTTCAAGCCATAAAGAGCCTGAACCCCCAGAGTGGGGGAAGCTCTGCTAAATGAGGGGTGTCTCCTGACTATAGGGGTTAAGCAGTCAACACCAAACCAGAAAGGATGAGTTCAGAGGGCATTGTTTTTGGATCGCTCTGCTGAGACGACCGTCAATGTGCCCTCACAAGCCCCGAGCATCTGTACAGCCAGGTCCTGCTTCCCTGGCAGCGTGCTGCAGTGAACTGCTCTCCCACCCCTGTGAGCCCGGCCTGCTCTGTTTCCCTGGGGACTTCGCTGGGGCCCTAGCACAGTGTTTCCAGGGGGAAAGGCTCATCGGTTGGGTGCCTACCATGTACTGGGCGGTGTTCTAAGAGGGTGCCTAGGTGTTCATCTCTTTGAAGCCTTACCATACTGTAAGTATCATAACTGTCCAATTACATACAAGGAAAGGATCTGGACCATCTCAGGTACACTTCACTAGCAGGGGGCTGAGCAGTTTGGAACCAAGTTCGAAGCACAGGATTAAGTAGGGATGAAGATGACTTGAGAAAGAGTGCTTTGACGAGTCTAAGAAAACCT
Organism: Micronycteris hirsuta; assembly: GCA_004026765.1. Taxonomy (NCBI): domain Eukaryota; kingdom Metazoa; phylum Chordata; class Mammalia; order Chiroptera; family Phyllostomidae; genus Micronycteris; species Micronycteris hirsuta. The sequence goes on from PVJI01008391.1 coordinate 57,158, forward strand.
TTCTTTCCAAAGAAGCGCTCTGGGATGCCAGGCTCCCTAAGTGAGGAAGCCACGTGCTCCCTGACAGCAGCGGACACTTAGCTCGTCACATGCAGGGAAGGCTCCAGCTCTCGCAATCGATGTGCCTGACCTGGAGCTGAGTGGCAGCTCAGTCACCACCTTCGAGTCTCAGAGTCGGCTTTGTGGCTGGCTGGACGAGCTCCCAGCAGTACGTGAGATGGAGCTCTGGGGGAAGCCTACTCACTCGCTTCCTGTCCCCGTCAGCATCCTAACTGCACCTGAGCCACACTCAGTTCCTCCTTGCAAAGCTTAAACAGTTTCTTGCTGTCGGGAGATGCTTACTTGTATATGTGCTTGCCCTACAACTTAAGACCTTTCCTTCTCCTCCTGCACTCTGGAGTTGGCAAAAGGAGATTCTCAGCCAGGCTGGGAGATCTTAGTCTTCTCTGCGCTTGTGAATAGTTGGGTTTAGAATCTGCCGCCATTTTGGTTTATCTGCTCAACGCCGCCTCCTGCTGGTGAGGCATCCAGATAGTTAAGTGATAGACGTGGAGACAGAGAAGTCCGTGTGAGAATGGGGCTCTGACACTGTAGGTGGTGTCACCTTGAGCAGTTTCTAGAACCTAAAGCAGGCCAGCCTTTACCATTAAGGAAACTGTGTCCTCATTTAAAAAGTAAAGAAAAAAGCCCTCCATCATCTGAGGTGTAGTTCCTGTGCTGGGCCGTGTGTGGGCTGGCTCTGATGTTAAGTGAACAAGGCTGACTAGCGAGCCATTGCTGGCTGGGGGTGGGGTGGGGTGGGGTGGTGTGGTGTGTGTGTTTGTGTGTGTGCGCGTGCTGGGGGGTGGGGTGGGGTGTGTGTGTGTGTGTGTATGTGTAAATCCAAGGCCACTTGACACTGGCCGGAGAGGACCTTGCAGAACCACAGGCCTGGACGTGGGATGGAGAGGCATCAGCCTGGGTCATGTGCAATTTCAAAGAGAAAGGGGCCCACTGGAATCTGCAAATGTGCACCAGCTGCCTACTCTGTGGGACCTGATTCTGTGGTGGGCAGTTAGACATGAGAGGAGAAGGGCAGTGTGCCACTTACAGAAGGTCGCCAGGCAGAAAGCCCCTGGGCACCTAGCAACAGGCAAAACTGGGAAAACCAGGACCTCTCCTCCAGGGTGACCTCTCCTGCGCTAGCATGTGGCTAGCCTCCCACGACCCCCAGACAAGCCCTTGCGTGACCAGACCCCTAAGCATTTACCCCTGGGGATGACAGCCAGGCCTCAGCTGTTTCAGCTCCAGGCCCCGAAAAGCAGCAGAACCGACCACTTGGTTGACATCAGGACCAGCTGCATTGACTAATGACTGCCCCAGTGCCGACCAATCAGTGGAGACCGCGACCCTGAGAGGACTCAGCTGGAAAGCTGATGCACATTCTGTGGATCCCTGGGACCGCCCCTAAGCTCTCCAGCCTTAAAAGCCCTCAGCAGGGAACCCAGCGGCTCTCCTTCCCAGGAGCCTGCTCATGCCTCTTTCCTCCTGCTCTTCTTCTCCCAGAAGCGTTGCCTTTACCTTTCTCTCTCCCAAGCTCCAAGGGGCCCTCTTTTGCCTCAGTAACCTGTTTCCCGAGCCCATTTCTTCAACCTCTGTGACTTTCTAAATACACTTTCCCTTATAGTTTAGGTCTTGGCTCTGAATCCTTAGCCAGAACCCAAGTCCCAAGGTTGCTGAACCAAAGACTGGCCCGACCCCCCGGCGCTGACTCTGTGCATTGGGGGCCGGGCGGGGGTGGCGATGTCGCTAACTCGAGCTGTAGGAGAGCCGTCATGGCGGGTATCTTCCTTTCAGTGTTTCCCTGTTATTGAGCCTCTGTGAGCTTCCTCTCCTGGTGCCAATGCTGGACCCATTGTTCTCCCAAAAGGGGTTTCCCTTGGAGAATAAGAATTCACACCAACCTTGCGTTTAGTGAGACAATTAGAGGAGCAAGTGTGAGGGCAGAGGGTGGGGGATGAGCGGTGGGGTTTTCAGTTTCCCGGGCGATCTGACCCAGCACGATCCTGTTGGATGCGGTGGGTGCCAGCCACTGAAGAGCAGACGGGTTCAGTGAGCTCTGCTAGAAACGAAGTGGACTCTAGTCCTGATTCTTCCAGAGCCTAGCTGTGATAGCTCTGCTCTAACCCTCCATGCCCTGGCTCCAAGCCTCAGCCTGAGTCGGAACCTAACAGAGGTTTCACGAGCCTGAGGCCAGGAAGAGGGTCTGCCTCTCTCCCAAAGCCCCCGGACTTCCTCTTGCAAGGCTCAGGACTTGGTGCAGAAGTGACCCGCAAACAATTTTTCCAGCCTGTGTCTACTTTTGTTAGGTCTTAAAATTCAATCACCAATTAGTGCAACAGCAGTTATGCTAACTAAAGCCACTTGCTCTAATTAAAGCCATGTTTGGCTCATCGAAACCCACTGCTCTGCATCTGTGTGTGAGCTAATTGATAGTGAGATTAAGCAAAGTGAGGTGGTGGGAAAGGCGGAGGGGGCGGTGGGAATTGACAAGCTTGAAAAAATCTTTATAAACATTCTTTTTAAAACCAAGACCAGACCTTCCATTTTTCTGAAAAGAATTGTGAAGTAAGCGTGCGAGCTGGTGCCCTCCCTTAAGCCGTCCTCTCTGTGACAACCCCTCAGTGCCTGTCTCCTCTCCTCCATGTGCCGCATCACCATCAGCGCATCTTCACTCCGTGTTCAGAACTGGGCCGCCCGCCCGGGCCCAAGCCGCCAGCATCCCCCACCTAGTTTACTGCAAAACACTCTTCATCTCCGTTCCCTGCTGGTACTCCCGCCTCTTCACAGTCTGTTTTCAACCCAGCACCTGACGATCCCGTTCCGCCTAAAGACTCAGTGGCTTTCTTCTTACCCAAGAGTAACACCTGTGCGACCCCACCCCACCTTTTCCCTGCCAGTCACACGTGTGGCCTTCTTCCTGTTGCCACAGCACCCCCGGGGCAGGTCCTGGCGCCTCCGTAGGTCAGCAGGGCTTCCCTCTCTTATCCTCACAGCTAGCTGCTCTCACCTCCTTTGGGACTTGACTCAGGAGCCCCATCCGCGAGCCCATCCCAATCCCCTTTAAAGCTCCAACTGTGACCCCTGACCAGTGTGGCTCAGACGGTTGGGCTCTGTCTCTCAAACCAAACGTTTGCTGGCTCGATTCCCAGTCTGTCGGGGTGTGTATGGGAGGCAACCAATTGAGGTTTCTCTCCCTCTCTCTTCCTCCCTTGCCCTCTCTCTAAAACTAAAATCTTTAGGGGGGGAAAAAAAAGGCTTCAACAGCGAGCCTTCCAGCCATTCACAGTCCTGGCCTTACATCCAGTAAGCGCGGTGGGGGCAGGCCAGCAGCGGGTGAAAGCCTTGTGTTCCCGCAGCTCCCGGGCCCTGCCGTTGGAGGTCCCCTCCTGGAGCCCCTTACCAGTAGAAGTGCAAGTTCACACCTCCTCACCCCGAGGGTTAGGAGGCCACTGTGATAGCTCTGCAGTGGGAAAGCTTTAAGCTCTAAGCAAAGAAACCCATAGCGAACAGAGCTGGAGGAAAGCAGTCAGCACTGGCAGAGACCTCAGCCCGCCCTCCCCCACCCCTCCTGCCCAATTAACTTCTCCAAGTGGGGCACCTGGTAGGGGGTGGGGAGACTTACTGGCACCTTAGAGGCAGAGCCTGGAAATGATACCGATTGCACTGATTAATAAATTCGAATGTTTTAAACCTGCCCCTTTCGCTCCTGTTACAGCTGTCTCCCCTTAGAGGTTTCCAGAAAGGCAGGCCCCTCACTTTAGTCCACTGTGGTACCTTCGTGGGGGTGAGGGTGGGGCTGTGGGAAGACAAGAGGTGCTGTGTCACCTGGGGGGCTTTTAAAGGTGCGGAGTCCCAGGTCCTGAGCCTTCTGAAAACAGAGGTTCCCAAAGCCTGCCTTCAATGAACAACCCCGTCGGTTCTGACAGATACCAGTGGGCCCTGAGCAGTGAGCGGGCTCCCTGGCTTTCCCACAAAACTCGCCCTGAGCCTGGCAGAAATGTCCCTCTAGGAAAGGACTCCCCTTGGACCTCACAGCCCCCAGACCTGCTCCGTGATGGTCGCAGACATGGGAAGGGACAACTTGCCCAGAGTCTGCCCTTCACCTGTCTCTCCTGTGACAGCCCCCTTCTCGTCCAGCCGCCGCACTGCACACGCACCCCATCTGCCTCGGGGCTCTCAGGAAGCCAGAGCAGCAGACACTGGGCTCCTTTCCCAGTCTGTCTGTCTCTGGGGCAGTCTCGAACATCCCAGCCCAGGTCGGTGGGAAGTAGGGAAGAAATGGAGTGTGGGGGTGCTGAGGTTCTTGCGTCCCTCTGAATAAACTGGCTGAGCAATTCACAGCCACATACAGAAGGTCACCTCCCTGGAGATAACACCCAGGCCTCGGCTGTGTTTCAGCTCCAGGCCCAGAAAAACAGGAAAACCTGGTAGGTGACGCCAGGCCCAGCTGCAGCGACTAATGACCCCCTGCCCTGGGGCTGACCAATCAGTGGAGACCATGACCCCGAGAGGGCACACCTGGAGAACTGATGGATTTTCTACTGCGATCACCCCCTAAACTCCCAGCCTTTAAAAACCCTCAAACGGACCAGCACATGCGCATGCAGCGCTCCCTCCCGGGAGCACACTGAGCCTTTCCCTCCCCCTCGCATCTCCTAAGCTCTGAGGGGCCCTCAAGACTTGCACCCAGGAGAGTAACCCCCTGAAACGGTCTCCAAGGCCCCCTTGTCTCTGACTCCCCAGGGAGCCAAAGCAGCCCTGCCGGGTCCCTCCTGTTGCTTCACCTGTCCTAGGCCTTCCTTGTTTCGCCATCCCAGCTTTACCAAGTATACTCTCAAAATCACCTGGCCTCATGCTGTGAAGTCATTTCTGCAGAGTCGGGAACCCACACACCACAGGCCAGGTCTCCTCTCTGGTAATGGCAGTGGGGAGGGAAAGGGTTCAACAGGAGACCCTAAAGGCCGGAAGGGAAGGGTCTCTGTGTGGAACCTACCAGCTACAGAGGGGAGTCTGCTAGTGAGGACACTCCCCAGGAAGGCCAGCCCAGTGAGGGGTTGTCCACGTGGGGACAGAGACACTAAGGGCTGGCATGGCAGCAAGGACCGGTGCTGCCCAGCAGTGGGGGACCCAGGAAAGGGCCTCATGGCTCTGGTGGCATTTCACTGCCAGAGCTCAGTGGGGGCCATGATCAGGGGCCCCCAAGATGAGCAGATGCAGGGGCAGCATGGAGCCCAGGAGGGGCCTCCTCCACACTGGAGAGGGAGCAGGGCAAGCCCTCCAGGGAGCGGGCGGTGAGTGGGCGCACATCTGACGAGTGGTGACGAGCGTCTGGGCCTGGGTTCTGCGGTGAGCCTCAGCCTCTTCTGGCCAGCAGGGCTCTCCAGGCCCCTCAGCGGCCTGGCTGCTGACAGCTCCTTGCTTACAAGAGCCCCCATGATGCTGCAGAGGCCCCATGATGCTTACAAGAGCCCCCATGATGCAGCCCCCATGATGCGGCTGTCAGGCGGCCTTGAGTGCGCAGGAAGGCCTTCCAAGACCCAAGTGGATTCTGCCTCTCGGGAAGGAACAAAGTCAGGGTGTTCCACTGCCTCCCCAGCGCGTAACGCCTCTCGGGCCCGGACAGGTGCCCGCTGGCACCGAGGTGTCCGTGGTGAGAAACTGGACAAGCGCCTGCTGGGCCAGCAGGGCCCTGGGCAAGTCTGCTAATGCTTCATTCATTCATGTGTTTAACCAAGTTTAAAAAGCACTTCTTCACGTGGCCAGCTGACAGATCATTAGTGGCAGCGGATCTCTGTGCAGTTTCTAGCAGACATCAGAGGGGTTCAGAGAATCAAGGGACATCTAATTTTTGTGCAAAGGCGTCTAAGCAGGTGCGGCCGTCCGTACAAAATGAAAAACGGTGGATGCCGCCAAGGCCTGATTCATTCTTGCGATAAACACTCATCCGTGGGCTCACGGACAGTTACATCGTCATGAAATGGACAGGAATGTATTTTCAATGCATTTTCTGTCTTAGGTTTAACGATTACTTATAAAAACTTGCAGCAACTATGTTGTTTTCCTCAATCCTATACTTATGTTTCATATCAAAAAATAGTTGTAATAACTCCATTTAGAAGACTTTAAAAAAAAAACCCTTAAAATCTTTGGTCACAGGAAATTTTATATTTCAATTTCTAAATCTATTTTGTGGCAGATGAATATGGCAAAGTGAGCAATGAAAGACTTCCAACAATAAAATCCTGCATTCACATAAAATTCTCTAGGGGAGATGGAATGGAGATATAAGTTCAGAGAAAAAGAAACCGTGTAAAACTTTCCGCTGTTACAGAGCCAGTTGTATTTTTCTAACTAGATGAGTGTAGTTCACTTACTGCTGTGCTTGGAGTCCATGTGAGGCTTACAAAGTGCTGTGGCAGTTTTATTTTAACATGTCAATATTTACCAAATGCCCGAAATCACATCTCTTGAAAGTTTTTAAAAGCTGGGTAAAAAAATATTAAATATCAACCTAAAAATGTGCAAGACATCTAATTTTAAAAATTGGGGTGGGGGAGGTGTACCAAGAGCAAAAGCCCTTTCGAACCCTGGCAGCTCCTCCTGCCTGGGGCTCCCAGCCTCCCCTGCAGGGCGGCTGGGGAGGGAGGCCCCATGGTTAATGCTCATGGAGACGACGGGCCTTGTCCACCTGTCCCTCCAGATCCCAGAACCTGGGTCTCTGGGGCAGGCCTGGATGTGCTGAATGCGCCTGTGCTGCGTTCAGCTGCCCTTGGTTGGGGGAATGATATGGGTCAGACCTGCCCGCATGCAGGTCAGAGAGAGAGAACCGGCCCCAGGCCAGGGTCGGAGTCACCGACAGGGATGGACCTAGCCCTCCAGCCTTGGCCCGCAGCCCCCCTTTGGATGTCTGGCCCGCTCCCCTTGGGGGAGGCTGTCTCCACAGAGGCGTGGTTCCAATCGCAGAGAGCAGAAACGTTGTTTCTGAAGGGGAGGCTGAGGCTGCCTTGGGTGGGGCCTGGGGAAATAGCTCCGATTGCTGAAGACGCACTTTGTTTCTGTTGTTTCTGCCCACTCCTGGTCCTGGCCTGTCCCTGGTTGCTCACCCCGATTGCCCTAGGTGCGGCTGTCCTGGCCGGGTCTTCCTCCCCACCTGGCCCTTCGCAAGCCCTCCAATCTGGACTAGGCTGGGAAGCAGTCTCCCAGAGAGAAGTCAGCGTTCCTCAGGAAGCCCCAGGCGCAGTGGGGTGGCCAGGACAGGGGTTTCTCTAGGGGTGAGGCTCTGGGATGAAACCCTCCAAATTAACCCTTTACTCCAGCTGCTGTGCCTCCCTCCAGCTGCAGAGGGCGCCACTGAGCACAGAGGCTGCAGGCAGGGAGCGCAGCCATGCCAGCTGCTATCAGCAAGGCTCACCCCTTGAGTGGGGCAGAGAGCCCAGGTCCCCCGCAAACTAGATGTGGGACTTTGGGCAGGCCCTTTCTGGCTCTGGGACTCAGTTTCCTCCTCTGCGAGTGGGGCAACCATGAGGGGTGTAGCGCGAGAGGCTGGTGTGCACAAACGCCTGAGGACAGTGACCCAGTCTTCTCCAGGCTTCCTGCGACTTTCTCACTGTGCTCCGGCCCGCTGGCCCTGGTCCCTGGGAGCCCCTGTGCTGCCGCACAGGCTGGAGAGCGGGGCTCTCCCCTCCCTTCTGTCTGCACCAGGGCTGCCTGGCAAGGAGAGCCCAGCGCGGGCGGCGGAGGACGGGGAAGCTGTCCCGACTGCAGAGTGGCAGGTGAGGTGGTGACACTCGGGTCACACAGTGGCGGTCTGCTTGATGCTGTGGAAGCTGATCCGTGTGGGTGAGGTGGGGATGGACATGGCCCGGGCCCCGGGGACACGGAGGGAGTGATGGTCCCTCCACCGGTGCCACCTCTTCCTCACAGCTGAGCGCACCTGCGGGGGAGGCATAGACTTGGCTGAACCCTCAGGGCAATCATGGGATCCAGGAAAGTCCGCTCCCCTGCTCCCTGTCCCTTTCAGGGCCATGAAGGGAGCCCACGGTGACCCCCCCCCCCCACTGCTGCCCTCACACTCAGGGCCTGGCTGGTTCCCAAAGCAGGGTCCTTCCCCAGATGCTGCTGGCCCTTGGAGCTCATACCTCCCAGCTGTGGCCCTCTCAGGGGTCCTCCTTCCCTAGCCCGTTCCTGAAGACGCTCGTCACACCCTGCCTTCGGACACACTGCCTCCCAGGCCCGAGTCGTTCTGGACCTCACGGCTATGGGGGCGGCCAGAGGACAGAGGTAGAAGACTAACAGTTCTCTTCCTCACAGTCTGGTCCTCACTGGTGCCGTCTTATTCTCATCTGTATTGCACCTGAAGAATTTTTCTGCAAAACGGATTGTGTCCCGCACACGCCAGCCAGCACCTGGCGGAACGGAACACATGCTCCGCCAGCATTCATTGCTTGCTCCTTCTCTCCCCGCCCTCTGGCCGTCCCCATCTCCACCGTTGGGCTTTCCCACCTGGGGACTGCTGCTTTCAGGTCCCTCTGTCCGGAGGGGTAGAGGGGGACAGACACCCTAACCTGCATGGGCGGGTGAAGTGGCCTCGGGGTGCACAGCACTCCTGTGAGTGTTTGGAAGCTCTCAGGCCCAGGGCGCTGTGTCTGTTCTTTGCCCCGGGCCCCGACCAATTGGCTGCCAGGATGCTGGGCCTTGTGAGTCAACCAGGCTTCAGCCAGTGCCTGAGTCCCGGCCCACCTCAAGGTGGTGGGAGTGTGCTGGCATCGTCTCTGCTCTGTGGGTCCAGGGAGGCCTGGACACATGGCTGACACCTGACGTGCTCCTGGAAGCCTCTCCTGTCACCGCCCCTGTTCTGGCTCCTCCCTCCTGTGAGACCCTGCAACCTGGGCCCCCACTCACCCAGCCGTCCCAGGGCATTGGCAGGGTGCTCGCCTGTGGTTCCCGGCCTGCACCCTGGACCTTGTCCACTGGCAGGGGTCCCTCAGGCAGCCTTCCTGTGGCCCCAGGCTGGGTGGTTTCCCTGACCCTCCCTCCCAATCTCCAGAGCAGAGCTGAGCAGAGCCAGGGACCCCGATAGTCCTGAAAGCCTGGGCGGCCCCGCGGGAGCTGCCCTGCAGCAGGTGTGAGGACTGACCCAGAGCCCAGGACCTCCCCGCCCCGCCCCCCGCTGGGGCCCAGCCGCGTACCTCTCCATTTAGGAAGCAGTAGAAGACAGACACAAAGAAGCCCTGTGAAGGAAGGGGGGAGAGGTCAGGGGCCTGTGTGGGAAGCCCTCTGTCCAGAGGGGCTGTGGGGGGCAGAGGCTCACGGCACATGCCGGGCCAGTAGTAGGTGCCAGTCAGGTGCCCCAGACCCCGTCAGAGTGGGCCCACCTGGGTTCTGGGTGGGGTGACAGGGGCCGGGCCTGGGTTCAGTGCCCACGCACTTAGATTTGAGTGTGTACTCCAGTACCCTGTGAGTGCGCTGGTCCCGTGTGACCATCTTGTGAAGGCAGCTGAGTGTCCCAGGTTGGGAAAGGCCCCTGCAGCCCTGCCTGGTCAGTGGCCCACCTGGAAGGACTGCAGGAAGGAGTTGAAATAGACGAACACGATCTGCGACAGGTCGTCCTCCCCGGGGTTGACGAGGAACAGCATGTAGGTGATGCCCAGCAGGGGCAGGAGGACCAGGGTGGCCTTCACTGCCTTCCTGCGGGGGGAGCGGGTGATGCTGTGGGCGGGGCCTCAGCTGGGGGCGAGGGCTCCCAGGGGAGGGCACAGAGGCCCCGCCCGCCTGCCTCCCCATCGCCCATGCCCCTCGCTCACCTGTACTGGATTGCCTCTGACGTGGTGGATGCTCGTAATTTTGTCATTAGGATCCTGACGATGTTGAACAGAAACACGAAGTTGATCTGGAGGGAGGCAGAGAAGGGATAAAGGAGAACCACGAGGTGGCAGGAGCTCAGAGACAGCCACCTCCCCCGTAACCTGCTGAAAGCCCGCATCACACGTGCACACACATCACACTCATCACCCCAGCACCTGCCTGGGGTCCCAGGGCCTCTGCTCCTCTCTCACCAGGACGGGTACCCCCCCATTTGCTCAGCTGTCTGTCACCTGAGGGCTCTAGGGCCTGCTTCTTCACCCCAGACCCGAGGGAGGAAAAGCTGCCGCGGTGGCAGTAGCTGAGGGCACAGAGGTCCCGACCCTGTTCCCGACATGGCAGGAGCTAGGCCTAGGGCCCTGCCGAGCCCCTTGCCTTCCTGGCTGCGGGGTCCCCATGGGGGTCTCCCTGTGGCCCTCCTTGCTGAGGACAGCCCTGCTCTGGTGGGGCAGGCGCAGCCAGATAGAGTGATTAATAACCCGGTTGCCGGAGGAGTGATTAATCTCTCGCCATCCATCCTCTGTGCCAGTAAAACTCCAGAACCTTCGCAGACACCCTAAGCAATGAAGATGAACGAGCTGCTGGGCTGACTCGGAGGCTTATGGAAGGGTCTCGTTTATCTTCATTGTGAGCCTGTCCCGGCATTAGAGCCCACGGCCCCCAGCCCCTCCCTGCCCGGGCTCCTGGGGTGTCTGCGGGCCGCAGGGGTGCTGCTACACCTGCCGGCTTGTCTGTGCGTCCGTGCTGCCCCCCACCCGCTCCTGGTGAGTCTGCAGGTCTGTTCTGTGCCATGTGAATGAGTTTGCCTTGTGTCTGCCTTGTGGCAGTGTGTTCATGTGTGAGCACGTGTCTGGGGGCTGGCACACTAGGAATCCCTCCCAAGATACACACACATGCACGCACGTGCACATACACCCTTCTCAAGTCTCGGTCCTAAGAATCCATCTTCCTTAAAACCTCCTAAGTTCCGGATTCCGGCCAGGAGAGGACACAGGTAGACATCATGGGACAGATACTCCTGTGGCCTCTGGGTGGCCCTTAAGTGTGAGGATGCTCTGGGGACCCGGGGGGCTCAGACTCCTCAGCCATGGCCAGCTGCCCTCCTGCCCACAGTGGGATGGCCTGGTGAGCCCAGGGCCGAGGATGCACTGGGGAGCCTTCGGCCAGGGCTGCCCATGGCCTGCTGGGCGCTGATGCCTCTCCAGACTCATCTAGTTCTAACTCCCAAGTGTCTGGTCCATTCCCTTTGATTATGAGGTCACCTCAACACAGGTCGATTGTAATTTTCTCACACAAGTGAGACGAACTTTGACCTTCTGATTCTGACTTCTCTTAGAGTAAAGGCTGTCGGAATCAAGATAGATTCTCATTTCTGCCACATTTCCCTGCATGAAATCTTATTTACCCATCGTCCATCAACCCACTGACAAATTCATTCAATTATCCACCCACTCTTATCCATCCACACACCCACCCACCTACCCACAAATCCATCCAAATATCTACTCAATGAGCATTCAATTTACCTGTGCATTCACCCATTTATTTAATGGGTAACAGGCATATGTCCACCCCACCTGCCAGTCATCCAGTCAGTAAGCAGTTGCTGAGCATCCCCTGGCTACAGGGCCCTGTCCCAGGTACTGAGGCAACAGCAGGGACAGGGGCTAGTGTGGAGGGTCTGCAAGACAAGGTCTTACCCCCTCTTCTCCATGAGGCAGGCAGACAGTGATGTGGCCCCGCCCCATCTGAGCCTGGCTCTGTGCAGCCTGGAAGGCGCTCTGCCCTCCTGAGCTAGTTCCCAGTCCCCCACCCCTCACAGCACCCACACCACCTCTCCCCACCACAGGCACCTGCGTCCCTCCTCCAGGGAGCCTCTGGCCACCCAAGCCCCCATGGAGCTCTCCATTCTGGACCCCTATTCTCCCCCCTGCCAAATCCCAGCTCTTCAGGGAACACTGGCTACTGCAGTCTACTCTCGTCCAGCCTGGTTTCTGGTTTCACTCACTCATTCATTCATTCAGTGCCATACGCCAGGCTCTGAACTTAGGATTTGGCTCACGGTCTGGGGTGGAGGGTACATTGCATTTTCCCTACGGGAGCAGGAAGCCCTGGAGAAATGGCATGTAAGCTGAGGGGTGGGGGGTAGTATTCCAGGCAGAGAAAAGGCCGGGGGAGGAAGCCTTCGAGTGGGGGAGACTGGCCAGATGGCGGCCGGTGTGGCTGAGGGGAGGCACAAGGGGTCAGGACACGAGCCCAGGAGGGAGGCAGAAATAGCTGGGAAATAGGAGGTTCCCTCCTGCTACTGCAGCCAGCAGGGCGCTCCCAGCCTGGGAACTTCCCAGGAGGCTGAACCCCTGGCCAAGCGCAGCCTCCTGTCGGCTTGCCCATCTGCTCTCTCCTGGTGCTCTGATGCCTGGAGCCTGGTTCTCACTGGACACCTCAGTTTCCCCCTCCTGTTGGCATTTTCTAGGCAGATGGAGTCTCAACATCCCAAATCCCAAGCCCTGGTTCATGCAGGGCCCTAGCCGGGCCACAGGGAAAGCCTGGATAGCACACCCCTGCCCAGCAGGGCCCCGGCACACCATGGCTCTCCAACTAGAGTGTGTCCATCAAAGGCACCAAATGCAGGCCCTGCGCCCACTCCAGACCTGCCCAGTGGCAGGTGGGGGCCCCAGGACCAACATTCGGAACAGGGCAGCTGGGATGTTGCTGGGTGGGGCACTTCTCAAGGAATCACTCTGGGCAAGGAAGAGCCAAGGCTTCAGCCAGAGAGACCTGCTGTGTCACACGTTGCAGGCGCCCGGTCGGGGTCCCCAGCCCTGGTGCTCACCTGTAGCTGCAGGGGACAGTCCCAGCCTGGGGCTTTCTCTGAGCCAGGGGTGCTAGCTCAGGCTGGAAACAGGGGAAGGGCGCTGGAAATGTGGACATTTAACGTCCTTGGAGCAGCCTCCACTGATGAGGCATGGAGTGTGGGGGTGAGAAACCCAGCTTTCCCCCGGGAGTGGAGGGGGGCCTTTGTCGGTTTCCTCCTTTCCTGGTCTTCTGTTCCCAACCCCCACTGTCCTTCCAGGGACACCTGGAATGGTGTCCTTCCAAGTGAACACCTGGCACCGAATCCTGGTTATGTGGCTCTGATTCGGGCTGTTCCAGTTGGCATTTTCGTGGCCTTGGGCAAGTGCCTTAATTAGCCTCCCTGAGCTCCTGCTTCCTCATTTGTCCCACGGAGATAAGCACTGAGCTCCATGGCTGGCCCAGAGGGGGCCCAATTAGTGCCACATGCCTTTCCCATGACAACAGCCTCTTGCAAAGGCAACCAGCCGACTCACTCCCCAGAACCCAGCAGTCTCTCACCTGTAGAAATGCGGCTGTGGACAGCTGGGGGCAGGGGGTAGGGGCACTCAACAGAGAAGATGGCAAGCAGGCGGTGGGAGACCTGCCCCTGAGTCTCAGCGGAGCAACTGGTAGTGACCTTGGGCAGGTCGTTTCATCTCTGAAATGGGAAGCATGCTCCCTCCTTCTTCCAGACACTGGGGAATGCGAGTATCGGATGTAATGAAGACAGAGCTTCTGGAAGGGCTAATCTTGGAAACTGGGAGCCCTATCGGGGCAAAGAGCTGGGTGTGGGCTGGGCCTAAAGGGAACAAGCAAAGGGCCCTGGAGGTGACGGTGGAACCGGGAAGGGGACGTGGAGAGGAAGCCAGGAGGTGGGTCTGCACATGGAGGCCTCTACCCCTCTACCCCTGTCTCCCTGGCTCCACTCACTCCTCACCACTGCCCCACGCCTGTGTACCAGGGGCTGGCTCTCCACTGTCACTGGGTCCCCCTCCAGGCCAGTCTTCCTTGGCCAGGTCCCAGGCTCCTCAGAAGCTCTGTCCTCCAGGATGGGCTGGCTGAGGGCGGCGGGGGCGGGGGTGGGGGGGTGGTCTCATGGAGTTTCCGCTCACACTGGGCGGTGAGTGACGCATTGCAGCAGGGACTCCAAGGACAACCCTTCCCCACACTGGCTGCTGACAGGGACAGGTTTTTGCCTCTGAAATGGTGCATTTTCAGTCAGTGGGCAAAAAGCCTTAGTCACCTCTGGCTCGGATGCATCAAGGACGTTCAGAGATGGGGGCAAATGGATCTCAGAAAAAGTCACAAAAAATGAGAGTAAGGAAATAAAAGATATACAGTAATCGCCTCCAAGGTAGACCAAAGAGGCCTTCATTAGGCACCTGCTGTGTGCAAGGGTGGGTGCTGCTCTCTCGGGCCCAGGAGCACGTGGTCCTTTAAGGAAGCCGGTACCTACTGGAGGCTGAAATCACCGGGCCTGAAATGTCTTGTGTAAATGCCAGTTTCTATGGGCCTTTTCGTATTCTCTCTCTTTTACGTATGGCACATAATGAGTTCGTTTTTGCAGAATGCAACCCCTACTTAAACTCCACCTTGATTAAAGCTCATTGGGGATTAAAAATGGGCAGCAACTATACCTTAGATTCGAAAACATTTGGGAAAGGGCGGGGAGCAGAACCACGAACAATTGTTCATTACACTTCATTCGGGTACCAGGGCTCCGGGCTGGGGGTGGTGGGCTGGGCCCCGGAGGGAGA
>PVJI01008392.1:0-71543 GCA_004026765.1 Micronycteris hirsuta
ACAGAGAGAAATAAGAAGGGGACGGAACATCCCCATACTTGTCTAATCTTTAAGATCTGCAGTGGTGTACGCACAATGCAACATACAGATAATGTGCTGTGGATTTGTATACCTGAGACCTATGAAATTGTATTAACCAGTGCTACCCCAATACATTCAATGAAAATAAAAAATTTTAAAAATAAAGATCTGCTTTTTTTAACATTTGGACTTCACAGAGCCCCTTTGGCATTGAAACCTGTTTCAGGGATCATTGTTTTTTGTTTTTTTGAAAAAACTTTATATATTTTCAGTGACCATGCTAATTTAAACACAGAAAGCTGTAATCCAAGAGTGAGAAAAAAATTATGGGCTATTTATGGTATAATATTACGCTATTCTACACTAGTCACTTGATAGAGTTTGAATTGAGGTGTAATATTCTCCAACTTTGAAAGATTAATTATAGATGATGATGAGAAAGAATAAAGTTTGCTTCCCCTCAAAAAAAGAAGCACCAGTGTATCATTTTTTAAAAAGGAACACAGAGCCAGGCAGAAATTTTCTTTCAATCTCTTCTTTCCATTTATTGATTGTGTGACTTGAGTAAGTGACAAATTTTTTCTTCTTTGAAGGTTCATGGTTGTTGCACTTGGGTTAACCGTAGATGCTGCTGTATCTTCCATGCTTAGATATGCTGGAAACTAAGGCTAGCCGTAAGTAGCTCAAAGACATCAGACAGATGCCCTAAAGCCTTATCATTTAACATGACACCATAAATAATTGAGATTTCACAATTGGTATTTTAAAAGGTTGTTTATCCTCTTGTATTTTCCACAATTTTAGCTGTAATACAGGCAAGCTTGATAGAGTTTCTATCATCCAATAAACAATGTTCTTTTCAACTGTTACTGTGAATGGAGCTGCGAAGTTTCATTTGATTTGTGGAGAAATGTGTTTGGTAACCAAATACACTTAGTGTGCCCATCAGTCTTCAACCATCTCTTGTGTTTGGATTAAAGTTGTTTTAATTATGTTCAAACTTGCTGGAGTGTCGCGGATTTTGACCCGCAAAATCCGTGGGGGGACTGCCCCGATTGCGTGAATCAGTCTTACCCAGAGACACGCTTAGAGATGAGAATCCAGCGACCACGGGTCTCCTCCACCATCCCCATCTTGG
The DNA here is from genome assembly GCA_004026765.1 of Micronycteris hirsuta. Lineage (NCBI taxonomy): Eukaryota > Metazoa > Chordata > Mammalia > Chiroptera > Phyllostomidae > Micronycteris > Micronycteris hirsuta. The sequence continues at coordinate 1,160 of PVJI01008392.1, forward strand.
GGAGAAAGACCTCGTGGGTTGCTTAGCTGGGGCTTTTATTAGAGGCATTAAGACACATTTACATTGGATTGATTATTCATGGGATTAAGCAGAACAGGTAGGATTACTCATAGCAGGGCATTGGGATGTAAATTCAGATCCGGTGGCAGACACAACCAGGTTAAAGTAATATGCAGGGCACAGCAAGCCAGAATTTTATAAGATACATCTTTGCCAAATTCCTATTAGAGAATTCCCATTCCACAGACATGATCCACACTTGCTCACACGGGAATCACACGGAGCTGTGCTCAAAACGTGTAAATTCTCAGGACTGCGTGTTTACACGTGTGTGGAAATCACTGCCACACTGGAGACACACAAGGATGTAACCAGACAATAATCGTGTTAGCTAACTGCACTCAATACATTCATGTTGGATACAGAGTCTACACGCAAGGCACTGTGAGGTGTGTATAGTGACAGAGCAAACGAAACCGAGCAGAGCCTCTGCCTTCTGGAGTGTCTCATCACTGGAGGAGACAGATAATCAAATAATTAGATAAGCAAGTGCGTGATAAACTAAGTTTTCAGGTAAAAAGAGAATCTCTTTTCAGACAGAAACTTGGTCCAGATTGTGGGGTTAGGGAAGGCTTTCCTGATGAAAAACCCTTGAACTGAGAACTGAAGAAGGATGAATTATAATGATTTGGCCACAAAACGACAGAAGAGAAGTCCAGGTAGAGAAGCAAATATGTCCGGAGGCCCTTTAGTGGGAAAAAGCACAGTGTGTTGGGCTAAGGAGAGAAGGCCAGAGAATCTGAAGCTCAGAGAAAAAAATGAAAAGTGGGTGAAACTGGTGAATAAAAAGTAATAAAAACCAAATGAGCATTACTATACCTCTGAAAAATAATACTTAATCTAGCTTTTAATATGCATCAGGCACTGCTTTTGAATGATTCAGACAAATTGCTTCAGTTAATCTTCACTACAACCGCGATGAGTTAGGTACCATTGCTACTATGTTGATTTTGGAAGCTGAGAAAACTGAGGCAGAGGGAGAGGCCCAGGCCCACAGGGTGGGACCATCAGTGCTGGGACCTGCACCCAGCTGGTCTGCGTCTGAAGGTGTCCTCCTATTGACTGTACCATCCAACCTCCCCATAATTAAAAGCTAAAATAATTATAGTTTCCTTTTCTTAGGTGTTTACTATTACCAGTTATCTTTCCAAGTTCTTAAATGTACTGCAACCTGTTGTTCCAGGCAGTGAACAAAATAGACAACAATTCCTGCCTTTATGAAGCTTCATTTTTAGAAGGAGATGCAAGCAATTAAAATATAAATACATAGCCCTGGCCAGTGTGCCTCAGTTGGCTGGAGTGTCATCCTGTAACCACATGGTTATGGGTAAATCCCTGGTCCAGGCAGGTTCATTACCCAGTCTGGCGAATACAGAATGGCAACCGATTGATGCTTCTCTCTTGCATTGATGTTTCTCTCTGTCCCATATTCTCTCCTGTCCTCTCTCTCTAAAAGCAACCAAAAAATTTCCTCGGGTGAGGATATATATACACACAACATACATATATACACAAGTAAATATAAAGCATTCCAGATGGCATCTAATGCAAGACAATGAAGGGCTTAGAGGTACAGGGTGGAAATAAGCATGTCTATTTTGCATAGGGATTTTGGAGAAGACCTCACTGACATGAGTAGGGGCCTAAAGACAGAAAAAAAAGGCTGGACATATGACTGAAAGGAGAGTATCCCAGGCAAAAGAAACAAATGTCTTTATCCCAGGCTAAAGACATTTGAGTAGGAACCTGAAAACAGAAAAAAAGGCTGGACATGTGACTGAAAGGAGAGTATCCCAGGCAAAAGAAACAGCAAGCAAAGACACTTGAAGCAGAAGGTTCTTGGCATGTCCAATAAATAGCAAGGTGCACGGTGACAGGGTTCGACAGAGTGAGGAGAGCAGCAAGAGGAGAGACCAGAGAACGTCAGGCTATTTCATGTAGGTCCTGGAGGCGGTGGTGGCTCTTCCGCTGCTACTCTGAGAAGGGAAGCTGCTGAAAATGCTTGAGAAGAAGAAACACATGATGTGATGTGTATTAATGAGATCATCCTAGATGATGTGTAGATAATACATTGTGACAGGCTAGAAGAAATAGAATAAGATAAATTAAAAGGTTATTTAAATAAAGTAGGGTAGAGATTGGTTCAGTTTTGGGGACTACCAGATGGATAATCAATAATGTGAGCTAGGGGTGGAGATAGAATCCCAAACACAAATAAGAGGTTATATTGTCAAAGGGATATCTCTTCTAATACAGCAAAAGAACACAAACCGATAGAGAAGTTTGCACAGGTCCTTTGCACATTTACCATTAATGTTTTCTTTTGGGGGCTTGATTTGAAAGACTTCTGTATTATAAGGATATAAGGACTTTCCCCCTCAGCTTTTATTATATATGGTTGCATGCATTTCTAGAGTTTTTGTTCCTCTTTTAATTTAAATTAACTTGAGTTTTATAGCATTAATATGTTTCCATAAGTAAGTTTGGTTGAAGGTGGTCAAAAGGTACAGTTCTAAGATAAGTAAGTACTAGGGATTTGATGTACAGCATGATGTTGTAGTGAACACTGCTGTGTGATATATAGGAAAGTTGTTAGGGAGTAGCTCTTAAGAGTTCTTAACACAAATATTTTCTTCTTTTTCTTTTTTTGTGTCTCTATGAGATGATGGATGTTAACTAAGCTTATTAACATCATTTCACAATATAAGTAATTTAAATCATTATGCTGCACACCCTAAACAGTGCTGCGTATCAATTATGTGTCAAAACTGGAAAGAAAAAATGATAAAGCTATTCTCTCTCTCCCTCTCTCTCTCTCTCTCTCTCTCTCTCTCTGTTTTGTTTCCCCAGTGACTCCCTGGGTTCTTCCACCTGGGTGGGGGTGAAATAAGGGTTACTGTCCTGTGCTTCATCCAGCACTCTAATGGCCATTGTAACCATGGCCCAGGCCTTCATTTAGCTAGAAAATGAAAGCTCTCAATACTTTTATCTAGTTTGTTTTATCAAATTCTCCTTTACAGGTTCTGCACGTGACATTTTGCACAGAAGTATCTTTTTCAACCAAAGTTTATACAAACATTCTTCGATCACTTCTTCTAAGGCATACATGACTTTTCTCTCATTTTCGAGCCTTTAGTGCACAGGAATCAATCATATTTACAGCAGGAGTCGAGTAGGGGTCCCTGCCCAGCCCACCTGCACCACCACCAGCACCACCACCACGAGTATGGCGGTCGCTCTAATTAGTACACGATGTCCACCCTTCAGGCTTTAACCTCAAGCATCTCACAAATTGTGCAACGTGACCCAGGAACACTTCCTTGAGCTGGATCAAAACTGCCGATCTGCCTGGTGGGTCCTTCATCCTCGCTGTGGAAGCAAGGACAAAGAACTGTGAACCCTTGCTCTCAAGCCCGCACCCTCTTCAACCAGAATCATCCAGAATGCGTCCTGGGAGTTTATTTTTCATGATTCTACTTACTTCTCACGTTACAGGTATGTCTTAATCTTTTCTTATTATGCTAGAAGAGGATGTCTCTTTAATCACAAAGTTTAAATTGTAATTGATAAAAAACATTACTATCTGTTGCTGATTTTGCTGAGAACACAGCACAGGACTGGCACCAGGTCGGGGTTCCCCTTGTGGTGTTCTGATTCCTCCAAATGCTCCGAGTTACTGTGGGAAGGCAACGGGGGCGTCCTGAGCACCTGTGACGCGGCCGCCGCTGTGCTGCCATGAGGTGCTTTGTATAGCAGTGTGCTCAACATTTTATATCATGACCTCTGCTTTCCAGAAAAGGAGATTGAGACTCATGTCAACAGATCAGAGGGGTGAGATTGCTACTTGTGGCCATACTGCTAATAAACTAGTAAAACCTTGATTCAGATAAGAGCAGATTCCACACTCCCATGCTCTCTCCGCTATAGGGCTCTTCAGTGAGAGTGAGGTGAGCGGGGCTCAGCTCACAGGTGACCCCAATGTGGCAGAAAATGTGTGCATTATATTTAGCCCTGATTGAAAAGCACCAAAAATCCCTTTAACCAGGGAAGCCTGCTATTCAGTGCAGAAGTTCAAATGCAACTGTCCCTGGGAGGGAAAAACAGTGACTTATATTGAAACAGTCCACTCTGTGAGGAGAAGAAGGTGAGAACTGAGAACAAGATGAAAAGATGGAAGAGGCCGAAGATCCCTGACTTTTTTGCCTCCTTTCCAATTTTACTTATATTTGCCTACTACGGAAACATCTGTCTGGATTTTCTTCCCTGTAGAGTGGGGTACTCTTTTATAGCGATGTTTTATATGGCTGCCAATTGGGAGCAACTGAACTCTTATAAGAATAACTCTGTTATCCAGTCCCTGTGGTGAATGTTAATACCCCATGTATTTCCTTGTATGCTTCTTCTCAGAAAAGGCAATCCTCCAAGCGCAAGGTCAAGAACTGGTTTATCCTAAAAGGCTTCCCCTGATACAGAAGCGAGATGTTTGGAACATTCATGATGATGACGTAGAGGTATAGATTTTGAAATAATAAATAAGATGTATGGCTTTCACAGGCATGTGGAAAGCCACCTCTGTTTCCAATTAGAAGCAATCAAGAGAAGAGTCTCAATTTTTTCAGGACTCACACTCAGCTTAGAGTCCAGGCTTGGGTGAGTGGCTGGGTGGCAGGTGGAGGATGAGAGGAAGCAGCCCCTTGACAGATTGGGAAACAAAAAGGAGGGAAGTTCGGGTTTAGGGGGTGCCATTAAACATCTTCTAGTTTATGTGAGCCGTTCCACTGACAGCTTTCCAGACGGATGGGAGGCGAACTCACTTGCTCTGAGTTCACTCCCCATGCACTGGAATCTCGGGGCATTTGCTTTCCAGTGATCTGATGTGCAGGCTTACTTGCCTTACAGATTCTGCAGCAAAGTTAGACAACTTTCATAGGCACACAAAGACCTCCTTGGCCAGTTGGCTAGAAGGGTGTTTATTCAGGTGTTAAAATTAAAAAGTTATAATTTTATTTTCAATAGCAATTGATGTTTACTTACGTAGAAAAGATACGATACACACCAAGGGGTGCAAACTTTAAAATGGAGTTATTTTCAATTCCCGCTATTGTAAAAGACATTCAATGACTGCCTTTGGAGCCTTGGGTTTTTCATTTGGCCCATAGAATATTGTCACTTTTCCCTAACACGCCTTGGGAGGGCTCAGCTTTCCTAGTGCGATAGCTCTTGTCCCTTCCACTGTCACAGGAGCCAGCCTTGCAGGCATTCGTTCGTCAGGTTTCTCAGTGGTAAACAAGGCACCTTTCAACTCTCCCGATGGTGCCGCTGAGGCCTCTTTGCCATGGCTGGAGATGATGGAAAGCGACTCTCTATCTACTGCCATTTGCAAATCACATCTAAACATTTTGTCTAATAACCTCCTTACAAATAGATTTATCTTATACTCCAGTTCTTTTCGCACCTTCTCAAACCTTTTACTGGTTGAATGTTGGCACTCAGTGAAGGGGCAAACACCAGCGTTCCACCAGCCATTGTGCCAAAGCTGGCAGGCTCTTCTGGGGCCTGTTACCTTAAGACTGATCAAGACTGAGTGAAACATCCTGTAATGACTATACAAGATGAGCCTGAACCCAGGCAGGAAATATACAGGATGAGTTTGGAGCACCTTGTAGTACAAGAAAGTAAGGAAGTTCTCACACAAACAAAAATCCAAACCCACAGCAAGGGGGGGATATTCAAAGAACCCAGGGACTAACTGAGATAGCTCCAAATGGCCAAAGAAGAAACAGTTTGAGAAAAACAAAACAAATAACATAATTTTGGACAATAACATAAAGTATAAATTAATATCCATGACACTATATTGATATAAATAATTAATAATTAAACAAATGGGGGCTGGAATAGATAAATATCCCATACAGAAGGATCAGAAGGTTGTGGCAAGTATTCCCCTCCCTAGGAGGCGGAGCGTGACACCTCCCCCTGCAAGCATAGGCTATGCACACCGACTGCCTTTCAAAGAGTAGAACAGGACAGGGGAAAGTGCAACTTGACAGTGGAGAGAGCTGTCAAGTGCCACCTCAGCCAGGAGGGCAAGGCAAACCTCGCCAGTGATGTCACGTTGCTAGTATGTACTCTTGTTATGATGTGATGAAAATGGCACTTTATTTTGTTTTCTCCCAAATCTCCCTAACCCCAGTCCAAGCATGACAAAAAATCATCAAAACCTAAATTGAGGGACAGCCTACAGAATAGCTGACCAGTACTCTTCCAAACAGTCAAAGTCATCAAAAATAAAGAATGTCTGAGAAACTGTCGTAGTCTAGAGGAGCGTAAGGAGACATTGCTGTTAAATGTCATGTGGTGTCCTTGATGGAATCCTAATGTAGTAAAGGGAATTAGACAACAAGTAAGGAAATCTGGCTAAGTGTAGACTTTAATTGCAATATCAATCTTGGTTCATCAAGAGGATAAGATGTTAACAATATGGAGACCTGAGTTGTGCAGGACAGGAGAATTCTCTGTATTGTCTTTCCAACTTTTCTCTAAGTTTAAAATGATTCTAAAATGAAAATAAATTTGCCCTGGCTGGGTGACTCAATTGGTTGGAACATCATCTCATACACCAAAAGGCTATGAGTTTGATTCTCAGTCAGGGCACAAGCCTAGGTTGCATGTTCAATCCCTGGTCACAAAGCGTACAGGAGACAATCAATCGATGTTTCTCTCTCTCTCTCAACCTCCCTCCTTCCTCTCTCTCTAAAATCAATAAACACATCCTTTGGTGAGGATTAAAAAATAAAAATAAATAAAAATACATTTAAAAATTAAGTAAAAATAAAATTCTGAAATAAAAAATAAAATTAAATATTCTGCATATTAAAATATTAGTGACAAGATTAAAAATAATTTTATCACATTCTCCCCTATAAAATAATTTCTCAATATTAGATAACATAAAAATCAAGTTCAAACAGTCAAATTTCAAAAAGCTCTGATATCCCATCCTGTTACACACAGAGACACAGGCACACACCTACACATCTACACAGAAAGGTCGTCATGTTGTAAAGTGGGAGTCCACCCACATTTAATTGAACATCTGTTTCTTGCCTACCCACTGTGAATAATAAGTACTAATTTTATGTTAAACTTGAGATCAAAAGAGCCCTAACTGATGCATACCTCACATTTAGTAAACGCGAAACTTCTCCCTCCCTCAAAGCTGCCTCTCTCTAATTAAACAAACCAGAAACCTGAAGTAATTCTTGACTCCCGTTTGCTGCCTACCCCATCAAACAATCTCCTAGCCTTGTAGATTCTAGCTTATAAATATCCTTCAAAGTTATCAACTCTTCCTTATTCTTGCTGCCACTCCACTGCCCAAACCACTGTATTCCATCCATAGCCTTTAAATGCTTCTCCTACCCACAGTCATGATTTCTGCTGATCCATGACCTATAATAAAGAAGTATCTAAAATATCATACCTACTGAGTTATTTTGCCAAAATCTTTTGCTTCCCTTTGCTATTAAGATAAAGTCTAAATCCTCTTAGGTAACTTACTAGGCTGTACATGATTTGGTTCCTTTCTATCTTTTCATTTCTCATTTCTACTCAACTTTGACTTTCCAGCAACATTAAACTTTTCTCTGTTCCTCAGACATGTCAAGCTCCTTCCTACCTCAGGACCTTTGCATTTGCTGTTCTTTGTCCCTGACTCCTCCTTTCAATAGCCCCAGTGAAGTCTCTATGATTCTTCTATTATGATATTTACAACACTCAATTACATTTGCTTAGTTTTCTTTTTTGTCAAGCTGTGGCTTCCATGAGGGCAGTGACCTCCAACTTGTACACCATTGTATCTTCCCATTGTCACTGTGGCTGAAATAACAGTGCTTCAATAAGTGAATGAACACGAAACTAAAGAAATGTGTAAGATATATGGCCAGTAACTGTGAATTCTTAAATTATAAAGAATTCTTATTAATTATAAAGAAATAAAATGCCAAAAAAGAAAATGGTGAAAAGACATACATTAGAAATTCATACATGAATATACAAAAGAAAATGTCAATTCTAATTTTTTTCATCAAAGATAGTGATTTATCACAATGTTATTTTATTAATATAACATTTAAGACAAGGAAGCAAGAGCCACTATAAATTTCTAGTGAAATTCTAAATTTATACTTTTGTTTTTCAGGATAATGTGGTGGTATTTACCAAAAGCTTTACACTTTTCCTGTGTTGCTGACCATGAAATTCTGTTCAACTATTGTGTATAGCTCAAATCAAATTTCTGATCTAAGTGTAGATTAAATAAATTCACATTGTCAGCCATAAAATTCAGACCATAAAATAATACTTCTTGGAATAGGAAAAAGGCCCTGGCCATGGTTTACTTTCATGTGAAACAGTAGGCTATAGGATAGTATACACGAATGTGTTCAAAGTACATCAGCAGAGATTTATTGGGGGTTGAAACTGCAAGGACATATAATAACATATCTTGGGATAAAGGGATAGTATAATTTTTTTCACTACTTTATTTTTTAACTAGAAAAAAACATAAAAATTTAATTAAAATAATTTGAAAGCAAAATCCAGCTTATATTAGCTCTCTTATAAATTCAGCTTTATCGGTGTCTATCATTTTGCCTGAAAGGAGAGTCTACTCAGCTGTAGTCTCCTCAGGCTTTCACCCCAATACCCACCCTGAGCCAACACTAAAGCAGCACATATTTAAGTCACTTGACGGATATTGTTTTTCAGGAAACTTATGAAGATGAATTGTTGTATGAAATAAGTCTACATAAAAAAATCTTAATACTTCACCTTTTAAAATCAAGGTAAGTTCTATTATGATTCTATAACAGATTTATTAGTCTACTGTGTTACAGTTTTCGTAAAAACTGCCAGCGAAGTTAATTCCTCAAGTCACTGTTGTCTGTACATAATCTGAATTCTTCCCCTTCAGATGTAAACTCGCCCCATTTCAACTGCCTCCCACTGTGGATGGTGTTCTCTGGTCTGTAAATCACACCCTACGTGGGGTCCTGGAGTACTCTGAGGTCCACATGTTCTAAGAAGAAAGTTAATGCATCACTGCTTTGTGAATCAGGGGAACAGAAAAAATTTGAAAACCATGACTCTTAAAGTAACTTCAAAGCTATGTAAAATAGATATCAAACCAAGTTTTGTTTATGCATATACAAAGTTAAAGAAATTTATGGTGAACATTCATATACCCAGTAATATAAACACAGACCCATAATCCCGTCAATACAGACATGCACACATGTGCCCATTACTTTATTATGCTTGTTTAATATCAGAATTCCTTGTCTATTCATTCAGCCATCTATCCTCCATTATTTTTATGCATTTCAAATTATATTGCACACATTAATATACTTTCCCCTAAATAACAAGCATATCATTAGAGTTTAGTATTTAACACTTTTTTCTTTTGATGTAAAAATCTTCATAATGAAATGTACAAATCTGAACTATACATTCATTGAATTTTGACAAATGCACATACCCGTGTTATCTAAACTTCTATAAAAGTGAACTACAAAAGTTCTATTTGAAATGGTCTTTATTTTTTCTTCATTCTTGAAGGCCATTTTTTGTAGATTTGAAATTAGGTGTATAACCAAATGTAGGTCTGGCTGCCTGGGCTACAAAAGCCAATACTTGAGAGGCAGGTACTGATGGAAAGAAAAGTGGTTTATTTTCAGGTGCTGGTCACCTGGAAGATGGGGTACTCATGTCTCAAAGCCAATCTCCTGGAAGATGGGGGACCCACATCTCAAAGCTCATCTCCTGGAAGATGGGGACCCTGTCTCAAAGCCCATCTTCCCCTCTCAGGGGAGGCAAGTTTTATGAGGGAGAGGGGAACAGAATGAAGAGATCAAGGGAAGGGGCTGAGAAGTTCTCTACGTGCAGACCAGCATGGTCCATACCGATAACCAAGGGACAGTCCCGGTGTGTGTCATCCTGGTTTGACATGCTGGCTTCACAGTTGAAGGTCAGCAACTCCCCCCGAGCTGGAATGCCTGAAGGCTGGAGTCTGTAGCTTGTGAAGTTAGTTCCTAGGATTCTTACATAAATGTGCCGTTCATCTATAAGCTCCATATTAGTCAGAGTCAGCACGCACAGAAACAGGGTCAAAAGAAGGGAGGGATAGGTTACAATTTCCCACCATTAGTTTCCCACTATTACACGGGTTGACAGAATTTTTATTTCTTTGACAAAAGATGCTAACATTTTCTCCTCTCCTGTGATTTTCATGGTCTCTAATGAGATTTTTTTGCATGAATTTTGATTCCTAAGGCAAGCGATTTTTACTACGATAATATTTTCCCTAGGTTCTTCTCAAGGCGCCACCTTGCTAAAACTGCCAGTATCTTTTTCTGTCTCTTCTACCGTCTTTTACCAAACCATGAAATCTAGGTAGAAAGGTTTTTTATGTGAGTGGGATTGACTTTGCTTATCTGTTTTTAGCCTAAGAAGATTTCCTGAGATTTGAAAGCGGCCTGGAGTTTTTTGCTCACATGATGTTTTTATCTATTAACTTTTTAAAATGAGTAAATCTCAGTACCGCTCTCTCCACTTTTCCAGGGAGTTCCTCGCCTCAAATTACAGTGAAACGCACTACTCGGCAAAAGGAGAGGAAATCACCAGACACCCTCAGGTCACGGTATCTTACAGAACCTTCCTGTGCCTCTTCTCTGAAACCGTTATTTCCTCGTGTGACTTTGCAACCCAATTCTAGCTTTACAAGGAGCCTCAGAGAGTGTTACATCAGAAGTGAATCCTACATTGACAATTGTCACTGAATGATCCTAGAATAGGAACTATGGCCCTTTGAACTCTGGAAGAGATTGATCACTGCCTAATGAGCAAATAGATGATTACTAACATATTTTTCTTTTCGAAACTGACTTCTATAAACCCAAAAAGGTAAAGTAGAACACCAAAGGAGCTTAAGGAAGCCTGATGAAATTGCAGTCAAGTAAAATGGACAAAATCTAAATAAATGAAACAATTTTAAATCCTCTATCTAATCGACCCTTGAGAGAGTCAAACCCCTTGCCCCATCCGTCTGATGCACCAACACGGAGGCTTCACCTTCATTTTCCCAATAAATCTGTGTTTATCACTGGTATTATTTCAGTGGATACAGGTTTTATTTTTATAATTTTATTCACCTTTCCAGAACATGCCCTCTGTGACCTTCTGACTAGGGAGAACCATATCTCTTTTACAAAAAGTATACTTTTGAAACCTATTTTCTCCATCTAAGGCAACTGTTAAATATGAAATCTAAGTCATCATGCAATCTTTGTAAAATAGAACAGGAAGAAAATTGGAGAATATTCTTTCATGTAGGGAGTGGTAGTAGGTCTGAGGTCCCTGGAGGATCATGGAAAAGTGTCATATGGAGAAGGGAGTTGAACAGATGGAAATGATGGAGAGAGTCATTACCTGATGGAATCACCATGGGCAGAGACCAAGTCGGGAGTGATAAAGATACCAGCTCTGTTGAAGCAGAGAAGCAGGACAGAAAGGCATAAGGGAACCTTGTTGAAGAATGAGACCTAATTTTAACAATCATAGGCAACTCGACTGGGGAAAAGATATAATAACACAGGAGAGTAGTTTGGTTGAGATTTTAGGAAGGCTTAAAGTAGTAATATTACAAAAAGTAATCATGCAATCAAAGTAAAAAGATTCTAAAGTAGTTTCAAAATTTTCAGATGAAAGAATGCATTGAGTGAATGCATGGATGAATGTAAATGTAATTTGTGAGAATGAAATACTGATATACTGGGAACATACAGTATGTAGATATTTTATTTATATACCAATAAATGTACTTATGTTAACAGCCTCTTCACCTATTTCAGGATCACTGTTTTTACCAAGGATCCATTATACATGAACATGATTCTGCTGCCAGTATCAGCACATGCCATGGTCTCAGGTAACGCACACTTTCCATTTTCTTTGAGTTTTCTTATGGATTTTCAAAGAAATTTATTTCTCACTTTTCTTTTTAACAACATGGTAAATAGAAAAACTAATCAGGAAAAGCTACTGTATATTTTCAGCATGAGTTCCCCTTCAGTTCACTGTTTATGTTCACCTTTGACAAAAAGATGTCTAATGCCAGCCCTAAGCAAGGAAAGTTTTTCAGTATGTGATCAAGGAATTCAGATTGGAAGCCTGCTGCAACTCTCTTGTTAAAGATCAGGACACTGAAATCAGAGACTTGCTCTTGAACATTCTATTTGCCAGTGGTGGAATTCAGTCCAAACCAGGTCTCCTGACTTCGAGTTCTGTAAATCCACACCACGCTATGACACTTCACAGTGTTTTCAGTCTCTAGGAAGTAAAACATCAGAAGTATAGCCTGTAGAAGTTCCATATAGATCTTTGGCTCCAGGACAAAGGAGAAAGATGTGGAGAGGTAGGGGGTAGAAAAACGAGAAACTCCTGTCTCCCGTGATGAGGACTTGACTTGAGTAGTTCCTGGTATTTTCAAGTACTAGAACTCCTTAATAACAAAATTATCACGTAATAGTACTTGTAATTTAGTACATACTCTACAATTAATGTATGAGGAAGATAAAAATTCACGGCATTTTCGAAAGGAATCTGAGACTTGCCAGGGGTCTACAAGCCCTGGTGGGAACTGCTACTCTACCTAATACTTCAAAGTAGAGATCGAGGTGTCAAACTTCTGAAAAATCCAGATGAGCTGGCTCTTATAAAAATTTAGTAACTCAACCAAAGACTGCACATTATCTCATATCTTCATCACTCAGAACACCTGGCTGCATGCTCCTGAGGCTCTGCCCTCACACGTCTTCCGCTTTCTTAAAAGGCAGCATCAGTAAAAATAGAATAGAGTAGTTTTATGTAGTAACATAGTAGTAAAAAGTCTTAAGTACACATTGTATTCTCAATTTCCACAGGGGATTCTTCAGGGTATATGACCAAAGGTACCTCATTGAACCAGTGAAATACTCAGATGAGGGAGAACATTTGGTGTTCAAATATAATGCAAAGATGCAGTATGCGGCCAATTATTCTTGTACAGAGCTCAATTTCACCAGGACGACTGTTCCAAGCAATAGTACCGAGTCCATGGAAGACTCCCAAATGGAAGTGAGTGTTTTATTTTCAAATTACCTTTTCCTCTCTTCCTTTATGATCTCAGGAGGAAAATTTTGGCCTCAATCAATGAAGTATGCATTCTGCCTGAGTTGAACTCTTAATTGTTTGAAATCTGAAATGTCAAACATTTGTATCTGTTATCTATATAGAAAGTGATAGTTCTATATAGTAAATTTCAGTTTGTCCCATTGAATTCAAATAAGGGTAATATCTACAAATGTATGTCTAGGCACACAGCATTAGAGCTATAAATGGCTGGAAAGAATGAAGTTTATAATGTCTTGAAACCTATCCTAGATAATGTCTACTCTTGTCTCTCTGACATTATTGGGGAATTGATAGGCCAGGTTCTCACCCTTTCATTGTGTCAAGTGTTCTAAATGTTAAGGACAATTAAGAGTAATAATAGTTTCAATTTCTAGTGGGATGATTGCACAAAGAGTCCTCTGTATTTTAGGCTTTTCTCTACAACCAATTTGTATCTCTTTAAATCCCCCCTGGATATTAGTCCTTAAGCTCCAAGAGTGTTCATCTTCTTCACATATCCATGGTCCCGACAGTATCTGAAATATACTAGATGCCTAATGGCTGTTCTCCAATTGAATGAATCGATCAGTAAGTGATTACATAGTCTCCAGCTATATGGTGATGGAAGTTGATTTGACCTTGGGTGGTGGTTACACAATACAACATACAGATCATGCATCATAGACATGTAAACCTGAAAGTTATATGACCTCATGAACCAATGCCATCTCAGTAAATTTAATAAAAAATGACTTAATCTTTGAACAGTATGTCCCTGTTTTATACTCAAAGAATATGTATGTACTTCAGTACATGCCACCACAAGCTGAAAACTTAGAATTTTTTAGTACTGGTTTTTTATAAAAGATCTATAATTAGCAACTTTTATACATGTTTGCTTGGCATTGAGACTACTGCAACAGAGGAGATTTGGAGAGAGGAGTGAGCATAAACAGAAAACAATCAGTCTTGTTAGCCAGACTGCTGGCTAAACTTAGTGTTGTGTTAGTTCTGAGCTATTATAGATGGGCGATTTTTTCTTTTACAAGAGCTTGCTTTGTAAGCATTTATTTTGCAAATGAAAAAAACCTCAATGTTAAAAACTAGATTTATAATGTTTTATTTATAACTTATTTGAAAGACTAAACCAAGAAAGAAAGAATAATCAAACATGGAATGTTGGTTCAGGTTTATTACAATCTGATGTGGGGCCACATGTTTTAGTAATATAATAAGTTTTATTTAGATAACTCCCTAAAATTATTAAGGGAGTTAATAATTCTCCCTTATAATCTATACCTCACCTTCTTGTGTCAATAAAATTAACATTTCTTATGTTATTAATGTAATTTAAAATGTTAAGGGAAGAAATATTAACTAGACTTCATTAATATTTTTGTACATTACCAGAGCACTCATAAGGAAAACTATGTTGAACTGTTCGTTGTTGCTGATGATAATGTGGTAAGTTTTCAGATGAACATTTGCTGCTTCATTCATCCTTATAAAACTAGAGCTGTGATTCTAACCAAGAAAAAACAGTTTGATCAGAATTTCATTCTGGGCTCAAAGTTCTGTTTTTAGTTTCCCCAAACAGATTTGTATAAGAGATGATTCGGTCCTTGGCAGTACAGCAAACTGAGCCGAAATAATAGAACCACTCTCTGCATTACAAACATATGAAAACGCTGAACAACATGTAAAAAAATTAAAACTATGTTCATAGTCTGCAGCTGAGCTTAAAAAAAAGGGGGGGGTGGGAATGTCCAAGTGCTAAAAATGAGGAAGACCTTCATTAGATGAGTAAATAAAATTCAAAGGCTTGGTGGCCCATGACATATAAATACCCAGAGCCACAACGGGCCAGCCCGTCCCTGAAAGGGAACTAGAAAAGCTCCGTGCACTACAAATGCACAGAGGAAGGAAGTGCTCTGTCTGCTTGCAGCAAAGGGCAGTAGATATGCAAGGGAAAAGCAAAAATCCTAGGTCTCTGTCATGCATGGTGTGGTATTACATTCCTCTTCCGATGCAAAAATGCCAAGCCAAGCCCTGGCTGGTGTAGCTCAGTGGATTGAGCGTGGGCTGGGAACCAAAGGGTCACGGTTCAATTCCCAGTCGGGGCACATGCCTGGGTTGCAGGCCAGGTCCCCAGTGAGGGCCATGTGAGAGGCAACCACACATTGCTGTTTCTCTCCCTCTCTTTCTCCCTCCCTTCCCCTTTTTCTAAAAATAAATAAATAAAAAATCTTAAAAAAAAAATGCCAAGCCAAGGTCTCAACATAAAAACTGATCAGAAACTTGATAAACTGCTAGAGTCCAAATCAAATATGCTTTTAAAGGACATTTTTATAATCCTAGATCAAACTAATCTCATGAGGAAGAGTCAACCAACATAATGGAAAGGAAAATAAACTGTCTGAGGATTGTAAATCATCTAATGATATTTCAGATTATACACCTAACGTCTTAGTCTAAAATGATATAAAATAAAAAATGAGAGATTATAGGAAAATAAGGGTTTTTGGCTGCCATCTAGCAGAAAATTTTAGGTCAAGCAGGAAAAAAATAAACAAAAATGAAAAAAGATTTGAACCACATAAATATAGATTTTATTTAATCATTTGATAAAATATCCTGTACCCCCAAAATAGACAATATGTATTATTTTTACATGCAAATAAAACATTTTCAGCAATTAAACTGACAGTTGGCCACAAAGAAAGTACAAAGAAATGTGAAGGAGTAGATACTATAAAGATTACTTTTTTAAAAACCAGAACCAATTTGGAAACTATAACAAAATTATTACATGAATCCACCAAAAGATCATTGGTTTGGAAACTAAAAGCAAAATATATTTTCAAATATTAACTGGCTAAAAATTAAATCTGAAATTATCCTGATTTATCCAAATTATTGCAACAAAAAATTTAGTATAGATAAAATTTATTAGATGCAGGTGGCAATGCAGTATTTAGAATGATATTTGAGGACAAAAAAACATTTGTATTAAAAAAAAAGAAATTTTGTAAACTGAAAGCCAAACTGGAAAAGTTAGAAAATGAAACAGAATAAATTCAAAAAACACAGAAAAAATAAAATAATTTTGACAATGAATAAAATTAATGAAATACACACCAAAAAGAAACAATTGAGTAGATCAGCAAAGCCAAATGGTAATGAAATAGGGGAACTTCTGACAATATTTTTAAGAAAAAATAGAAGTACAAGTAAAATTAGGAATAAAAGGAAAACATAACTGTAAACATTGTAGAAATTACATGTCATTTTGAAAAATGTACAACATTGAGCCAATAAATTTATGAGCAGAAGCATGTCATACAATGTTACCTCACTGACTTGAGAAGAAATAGGAAACCCCACAAAGATGATCACAAATTTATAAAATTAAACAAGCAGCCCACAACCTACTGATGGATAAAGACGCAGCTCAGATGAGTTTAAAGACAAATTTTGCTAAGATTTGTTCTAATGGATAACCCTGTCTTTTACACACTTTTTTGAAGAATAGGAAAGGAGGAAATATTCTTCACACATTTTACAAAGTTACTATAACCTTCGCATTAGTTACCTACTGCGGTGTGACAATCCTCCTAAAACGTCGTGCGGAGCGTCTCCACGGCCGCCGTATCTGGAGACTGCACTGGCCTGGCCGCTGAAGGGAAGTGGCGGCATCAGTCACTGTTTGCCATGCAGCATCGGGTTTCAGTTGGTCGCCTGTCTCCAGCAGGCTGGCCTGTGCTTGTCATGCCATAGCTGGGCACCAGAACATCAAGACAGAGGCCAGGCTTCAACGTGCAAGAGCTCTTCAAGCCTCTGCTTGTATTACATTCAGTAATGCCTCACTTGCCTGTGGGATGATCAAGCCCAGAGTTCATGTTGAAGGGAGCTACCTGAGGGTGTGGCTATCCAGAAGAGTAATTTCCTGAAGGGCTGTTACTGTGACAATCTATACTGACATTGATAACACACCCAGACAAGTACAGTCATAACACCAATTTCACTTACAAACACAACTTCAAATATTCTAAAAATATTTGCACACCCAATCCAGTGTATATTAAAAAGTCTGCATGACAATGAAGGTAATAGTAATGCAATTATTACAAACCATGTAATCATCTCAAGTATCATATCTATATTCCAAATTCGTAATAAAACTCTTAACAAATAAGAAATGGAGGAAAATAAAGAGTATTTATCAAAATCCTATCCTGTGTAAATGTTAAACTTAATAAATAAGTGTTGGAGATTTTCCTACAAAATTGGGAGTCGGGTACATCTGTTCAGTATCAATAGAGTTTTTCAACTTATTTACTGAAATTCCTAGCCAATGTTAAAAGAGAAAATAAATAAGGTCTATGTTAATTAAAAAGAAATATACACCGTTGTTACATGTGTAAAAATAGGAAAAACTACAATTAACATAATTTTAAAAAAATGCATTAGTGAGTTCTAAGCACTAATCAATAGATAGGCCTACATTAACGTGTTGGTAAGAACACACATTAACTAATGTTTTAAAAGAATGCTAAGGTAAGTTTTATTCTTAATAATAATTTATTAATAAAGACTAAGAGTGAATGTATTTCAGTAAAATAGATTAGGGAAAACAAAGGCTGCTCTGGGAAACAAGTTGAGAGTTTTACACATCTTGAAAGCAAAGTCTTAAAGTCTTAAGCAGCGAAGTTGAGTGAAAATATAAATGTGTAGACCCAGAGTTCGCAAGTTGAAAGAGAAAGCAGAGCACAGATGTCTGACCTTGGAGAACACTAAACATTTAGTAAAGGTTTGGAAATAATAGTGCCAAGACCCCATAGCCATCCTCTCCCGTACCCCCATGGGCTGAAATCAATGACTGATGAAGTACTCGATGCCTGTGGTCCCTAAAACAGCCTCAGAACCTCTCTCAGCTACCCATTTTAGGTGTATTTTAGGCCAGCCCTTCCCATTCAACAACAATCCTGTGTGAAACATATTTGTCATTTACATTTTAAGGGAATGGTGGAAAAGAGAAACCTGTGCACAGTGAAACACTAGGAGTGTATATGATAATAGAAATCAAAATGATAAGAACATTCTTGAAAGAGAAAATGGTCAATGTTACATGTGAACAGGATGTACCGGGAAGATGAGGAAAATGTGTTCAGAATTGATAATAAGAGGACATTTGTGGATCTATCAAGAATAGTTTCAGTGGAATAGTGACAATCAAGCAACGAGCTGTGAGTGGAGTGGGTGGGAGATGACAGTCAAAGAGATTCTAATGGTGTATCATCGAGTTCTGTAGATATTTAAGGTAGCAGAACTGCAATGAAATGGTATCTAGAGGATGCTTGCAGGATTCAGAAAGGGCATATTTCTTTGTATTTTTATTAGGTAAGAAGCTTGACCATTTGCATAAGGATACCTTCTGTTACGGTTAAGTACATTTTATTAGGTCTAAATTGATAATGCTGAGAACAAGCTCCTGACGGCACAAACAGAGAACTCATTTGTAAGACGTGAACAGAAGTCCGAACAGGCGGGACAGGAAAGTCGGCGCTGCCTTCCTAGTCTTTTCCCAGAGAGAAGGGCAGGCCAAGCCCCTTTCCTCATAGCTCTGGCTCCAGGGTGACCCTTGGTTATGTGTTCCTTAGTTTGTGACCACTACAGACACAGAAGGGCGGACCAGGTAGCTGTTTCCCTGCGACACCACGGCTGCTGTGGAGCTTTGACGGGTTTTGTTTCATCAGCATGATCAATGTGAACTCTGAAAATACACTAGTTGGTTTGATAAAATGTAATAAATGCACTGGTTGGTAATAAAATGTGATGTGAAAGGGGACAAAGTTATAAAAAGTGTTAAAGTAGTTGCTAAGTTGAAATGTGTCTTTTGAAAGTGTGGTATCTATTTTCTATTTCTGCTTAAGACACCCAGATTTTTAGCTGACAGAAGGAATGCCAATGAATTTTTTCCTGTAAAATATCTGATAATGGGTGAAATATTTTATTGTTTGTATTCAACTCTTATTATTAATAAATGTTGATCTGATGTTTATATTTTCAGTATCGCAGGAATAATAATCCCCACAATAAACTGAGGAACCGAATTTGGGGAATGGTCAATTTTGTCAACATGGTAAGAGTTTATGCAGTTTAAATAAAGCTAAAAATACAAATGGAAAAAAACTTGTAGGATAGACATTGCTTAATTTTTGTGGTAGTTCTTATACTGAGACAGCCCAAAAGACAAAAATTCACCCAGTAGACTAATTAGAAAAAATTCATTGAAAAATTCACAGCAACAAATGAACCAGAGGTCTGAGTTTTTGTTTTCTAAGTAAATGACATTTAATACTTAAACATTTAAATGCATTTCAAATATTGGTCACTAATCACAAAAATTTATAAAGCAACGTACAAAGATTTGAACACCTTTCATGCATAAGTCAAATCCACTATTTGAAATTACTGTTCCACAACCTTGCATAGCAACAAGATTTTCAAGCTATAATTCATTTTCCATATTTTGACAGAGAAATTAAAGAAAATATTTTAGTAAAATGTAACTGAAGTGATTAATTTGTCTAAAACAGAATTAACTATAACTTTTCTTAAAAAGTACTGCTGTGAATTGTACACTTTTTTTTACAACTTCTTCCAAGTCACGAGATTCATTACCAGGCCCAGAGGAAGGTGCTGTAACCTCCCAGTTCAGCCTTGTCTTGGTCAGCGGTGGTTCATTTACAAGTTGAAGGACATTTGATCAGTTCCTAGTTTTTGCTATAATAACAATTTCCTTTAAACATTTGCATAGAGATGTATGTGAAAACATAAATTTTTATTTTCGTTTGTAAGTAAGAATGCAGGGTCAAGTAGTAAGTATAAGATCTCTAGCTGGTCCTCACAAATTGTTTGATGTTTTATTTTTAATTTTTGTTCAATTCAAAAAGATTTCTAATATCCCTTATGATCCTTGGTTATAGATATGTGTATGTTACTTAATTTCCAAGTACTTGGAATATTCTGTATGCCTTTATGTTAGAATTCTGCTTACCACATCCATATTTTCCACTAGAGCTTTAACATATTAATAATTGTCAGTTATGTTTCCAGTCAGATAGTTTCAACAGTTGGATTATCTATGAGTCTAGTTTCATTGACTCATCTCTCAAACAGGGTATTGTTTTTCCTTGTTTTTTTGTGTGTGTTCTTTAATATTATCTTGGGTACTGGACGTTGAGTATAGGATAGTAGGGACGGAGGAAGTAGTACTGATGCCTGGGAGTATAAACTACTTTTTCTTTATCTTTTTTTTTTTTTTGCCAGACCATTAGCAAATAGGATTGAATCAACCTTGTCAGCAATTACACTGGTTTGAGGTTTCGCTCTTGCTATTGTTACCTATAGTGCACCTTGAGCTTCAGATTTCTGTAATGTTACCTTTGCTTAGAGTGGGTCTTAGAGAGAGAACTCCTGCTTCAACCTCAACCTCAGGCCTTTCTCAAGGGCCAGTGCTCAGAGAAGGTCTTCCTTCACCTTTGTGTCCCTTCTTCAGAAGTGTCTGTTCTTGTTTCTTACTCAGCAATTGCTGGGCTAGTTATGGGACCTGAAGTTTTGCTGTTATCCTGATCTATCCTCGGCCTTAGGAAAGTCTGGCCCATGGGTCTTTGGGTGGATATTTCTCAGCATTCACGTTCTTCCTCCTTTGGTAGAAGACCTCGAATGGTCTGGCCTCGTGAGAGTTTCTTCCCTCTTCTCTTGGGGTAGGTGTTTTTCTTCCCCCCTTTTCAGCCACAACAGGTCTTCACTTGAGCTCTGGGGGTGTAAAAGAAAAGGGTGCTGAATTTCATATAGCAGTTTAAGGCTTTTCTTTCTCAAGAAAGAAGAATTTGATAGGTTTTAAGATGTTCCTGCACTGGCTGGTGTGGCTCAGTGGATTGAGTGCCAGCCTGCGAACCGAAAGGTTGCCGGTTCAATTTCCAGTCAGGACACAGGCCTGGGTTGGGGGCCAGGTCCCCGGATAGGGGTGTGTGAGAGACAACTGATCCATGATTCTATCCCTCTCTTTCTCCCTCCCTTCCCCACTCTCTAAAAATAAGTCATATCTTTAAAAGAAAAAAAAGGTGTTCCCAAGGCAGAACTTGCTCCCATCCTTCAGGCCTACATACATCACCAGGGAGGGCATCCCCAGTGTCTGCCCCACAGAGTGTTCGTGGGCATCAGAGGAGGCCCACGAGGAAGAGTGTGCATGGGCATGATTCCTTGTGTCTGTCTCCCAATGGGGCCTGCAGTCTTATTCTGTCCCACATTTGGTTTTTAGCATATTTGCCAGAGTCTTACCTGCCTGTTTGGTGCAAAGCATCTCTTTTTCTCATTCTCTGCCACTGGGAGGTGCTCTAGTACCATTTCTCTTTGAAGGATTCTTTCCTTAGATGTCAGGCTATGTGTTTGCCTGGTTACCTCAGCTCTCACAGTTTCAACAAAAGATAGAATTTTGTAGATTCCCTGGCTTTTTCTTTGGGTCAGGTAAAAGCAGCACTCTCTCCAACTGTGTACATCTTAGCCAGAAGCTGAATCCCTCCTAAACTTAAGTCTATGTCTACAGAAATTAACAATCCTCCCAATGACTTTTTCTAAAATGTGGGAGCAATATGGAACGAGTGTATCTCATAGTCATTTCTGTTTTCTCCTATTTCTTGTATCTCTTAATTGGCTTTATCATTACCCTAATGTTGATCCAAATGTAAGACTCAGTCTCTTTCCTTGGGTTTTTATCTCCAAAGTAAGCATAAATGCAAAACTGTTGCTCGTTGCTGAACTTTTATTAAAGATTTTCAGTTTAGACTGGGAGGTCATACCACAAACATTTAAAGTGGCATTGCCTACAAGTTCTTGACCCTTTCCATCCCATTGCTTTTCACTGGGCTTCATCCCCCATGTTGCCCACAGTGAGGGGTCAGACCCTCTGAGGGGATTTACAAGAAGCGATCTCCATTCTGGCCCAGATCTAGCTTCATCTAGCTGAAGGGTCTGCCAGCAGTCACCCCATTGAACAGTCTGTCCCCCACAAAAAAATGTGTCTTTATTTCATAGGTTATTTTCTTACTAGAAGAGAACACATTCAGAGGATGACAAATGTTTCTATTTGCACTTGCAACCAGTTTTATAAACCTAAAGTCCAACCACGAATGTAGAGAGCCCAAAGAGCATGGGTTAAAAAAATCCTTGCTCTGTGGGACCTGACTCACAAGGCTTATTCCACAAGATCAGGACCAAAAGCAATGAGTATCACAGGTTCCGGTATAGATTTGAGATAACAATTTAACTGAAGTGCTAACTTCATTCAGGTTTAAAATAAACCTAGTTCTCATGGTTACGAAATGACCTTGTCCTTGGGCTATCATGCTGACACATAGAATTCAATATATTCATACCACGTAGGTTAAGACAAGTGGAAAATTAACACAGGGTTATTGTTAAAATGCTATATTAAATGTTTTAATAACCAGTTACATTCTCTATTAATATTATATGAGTAACCTATCCTTTTATGTTCTTAACTCAGCATTCACAGTTTATCATTCATTCTTTCTTTCAACCTAGCTGCTACAGAATATAAAATTGAGGTAACACCTAGTGCTTTGTTTCAATGTCCTCATAATACAAAGTTGCTTAAACTCTGCCTTCTTCTTTCTTGGCATCGAGTACCTATCAACTAGTCATTTACAAAAGCAGATGGGAATCGAGGTGAGAAGGTCTGTGAGCTACAACGGTTTCTTCCTGCTTTGAGCAAGCCACAGAAAGATTTCTTAGACAGCAGAGTAGTTCCAACAGTCAAGCATGGAAATCAAACACGGCAGCTAACAATCGGTGTTTGAAAGCCAGTGTCAGCTTCTGATCTGCCACAGAACTGAGGATCTGGAAGTAGAAAGTTGAGGAAAGAACATGCATTCCACTGCGTGCTACTATCAGTCGATTCACAGTCTCGGTTCAGTCTGTAGTCTCAGAGCTTTACTGCATGGTTTAGTCTAACACATTCTGAGCCTGGTGCCTAGAAGGCTTGTGATAGTTCAAGGGGACTCAGATGTTCTCGGTTGAGTTTCTTTGTTGGCCATGGCAATTCGCCCAGTGTTCTGAGTGATTCACCCCACATGAAGTTTCAATAGGACTCTTTAGTTTGAAGCTGCACTTTTTGTTTATGTCCCTCACACATTAAAATTACATTTTTAATGTAAAACAATAGCAATGGTGAAGATCCTCCTGTAACTTGATTTTGTGGAAAATTATTTCTTTCTTGACCAGATTTATAAAACCCTGGACATCCGTGTTACATTGGTCGGCCTTGAGATGTGGACAAATGGAGATAAAATAAAAGTGGATTCCAACATAGACACGACTTTATTGCATTTTTCATCTTGGCAACAAAGTATCCTTAAAAAAAGGAAGAATTTCGATCATGCTTTGTTACTCAGGTATGTAACTTCTCTATTTTCTTGCATACCTTAGGAGGAATATTAAAAAAAAAAACAGCCCGGCTGGTGTAGCTTGGTGGATTGAGCGCGGGCTGGGAACCAAAAGGTCTTGGTTCGATTCCCAGTTGGGGCACATGCCTGGGTTGCGGGCCAAGTCCCCAGTGGGGGCCATGTGAGAGGCAACCATACATTGCTCTTCCTCCCTCCCTTCTCCTCTCTCTAAAAATAAATAAATCTTAAAAAAAAAAAAAAAAGGAAAACAAAATAAGTGCGATTTTTTAAGGCAATTGACTCTTTTGAACAGTGCACAGGGAGAAAATGTTCTGTCCAGCTACATAGAAAGTTTCTCCATGAAATTTTATAACCTAACTTTGTAATAGTGATGAATAATAGAGAGGAAAAAATCTGATATAGATGTTTCCTGGGCAGTGCTGAAATTGCCGTTACATAGGTAAAGCACTTTTAGAATTCACTTACTTTACTTCTCCTGCTTCAACACGAACTCCCTGCAGCCATCCGCACCGCACTGTTCAGCTCTCCCCGCAAGATGGATGCTTCTGGGGAAGCACCTCGTTCTCTGGACATTTCCCTGCAGCACTGAGTGCCCATCTAGTGACTGGTGCTCAAAACGACAGAAAACTAACATGATGAATTACAACTGCTTCAGCTCAAATATTTCTAAGAAAAAGTCTGAGTTTACTTAGAATACTTAGATCATTAATTTTTAAAAATAGGGGCCATTTTAAAAGTCATTTTTGGTTTTCAAAACACTCAGCCTATAGGGAAATAATAAATAATGTCGCGCTGAACTGACTTCAACCTTGTGTTGCACATAGTCCTGTGTGAGGCACGTTACGTTACGGAAGAACTGCTTTGGAGCAATGGAGACTTTTAGGACCTCCCCTGATGCCCTTAAAGCTGCTGTAAAAGATGGATACCCACTCTACCTACCCCACCTGCCTGTAACACCAGTGTGTCTTTAAGGTCTGCAAACACAGCCTGCAAATGTGCTTTCAACCATTACCTTAATGCTAACTTTCGGTCTGAACTCAGAACTGTGAAGCTTCTGAAGCCTGGAGTCAGATGTCAGGTCCAGCCCTTCGTCAGAATGATGAGTGTGAACCAGTCCTCCCAAGTACTACCATTTTTGACTTTCATACCTGGCCTGGTCCATAGCATATATTTCCAGGGGAAACATGCACCTAGCTTGGCCTTGGCTATTCATGAACTAGTATCGCCCAAAATTATTAGGGGTAAAGTAAAATATCGCTATAACCTTCATAGTGGGCTAATTTAGCCCTTATGCCTATTCCTTGAACATGTGTTTTAAAATACTTAACAAATTAATCCAAAAATATTTAAATAGGTATAAATGAAAAACTTTTTACTTCCATGGATGTCTCTTACTCTGACCAGTAACTTCTCTTACCAATAGTGTGTCTACAAACAGAGAAGGGATGGATGGAGGGCGCTCTAACTGTCTTACTGGGTATTCTTAGGTGTTGAGCTCCTTACGTCCCAGGTATATTCACAAAGATCCAGAAGAGATGCGGCACTAGGCGTTGCATTGTCATGGTCTGACTTTTGGTTTCAAGTGGCAACGAGCAGAATCAGTCTGGACGGTGCTTTCTTGGACGCTTCATCCCCGTAGGTGCTATTCCCCCAAGGTCTCCAGAGCCTGGGGAGGCCAAGCCCCTGCAAGGTGTACAGTCAGATACTGAGACTTTAATGTGGGTACAGGCACATTTCGGTTATGAAGAAAGAAATGGAGCACATCTTTTCCATCAAAAGATTTAAAGACTGAAGGAGGGCATCTAGCCCGACCACCTTTCTTGTAGTTATGTCCTTTCTGGTGCGTTCCGGAGGTGGCTCTCCAGCCCATGAGAGCTCTCTTTAACAAGTCCCAGCTTGGAATGTTCTTCTCGAAAGCATGCCAGATTAGGGTCCCTTTCATATACACATCTACGTCTGAATTTTAAGTAATCTAAAGATAGTCCTGTTTCCACATGACAACTGCTTTAACGGGTTGAGTACAACTATCAAATTCTCTAAGCCTTTATGGTTGATTAAATATTTTTAAAGTTTTTCAACCACAGGTACTTAATCACGGTGTTGTTCCATTCACTATGTTGCATTTTAACTGCTGAACATTTTCAATTTAATTTTTTGTCCTTTTAAGCGACTTTATACAAAACTGAGTGTAGGGTAAACTAAAATCAAGTAAAGTGGGACTCTATTTTTGGTTTTTTTTAGAAGATTTTTTTATGATTTCAGCTTCATATTGCATTGACTTTCCCAATGCCACAGGTTTAAAATGAGCTTAATGTCAACTGAGGCCATTCTTACTGCCAGGAAAAAGAAAAGGCACTTCCGTGTGCAAGGCACTAGCATTGCAGGGGTCACTGCAGTTCAATCTATGTGTTAATTAAACTGCTAGCTCAGCCTCAGGACTGTGTTTTCATCTTGTGTGTAGTGGGAAGTGGCTCTATACCCACGCGCAAGGAACTGCCTATCCCGGGGGCATGTGCCTGCCCGCTTACTCCTCCAGCGTTGTTAAGGTGAGCAGCGTTTTATTTATGTTGCATAACAAAAAGTTTGAATTAAATTTCGGTAATTTGCTGTGTCCTGTTGAAATGGACTGCATCCATATTCCTTTATATAGTCCCACCAAGATATGTCATGATCGCACTGTCATACTTCCCTTATTAAGTGAAGAGAATATGTTTTATAAAAAGCCATAGATGAATAATAATGGTAAACCATTGTCCAGAGTTAAAGAGAACATCATGCATAGACTAATACACAAAGATTAGGAAAGCTCTTTTGCATATTAGATATAGTTGTATACAAGAACATGTAAAGTCCGTTGAACTTGGCCAATTTACCAAGTGAGGATAATTGTTGTTATGCTGAAAAGAAATTGCACAGATCATTTGAAATATCAAATCCAGGCAGGCTTGGAATTCATTTTCCAAAAGCCTAAGACCCTCAAACTGCTGACTCCTCTCGTTTATCTGACCCTTTCACAAGGCACTAAGCTTCTAGTAAACACTGTCCAAGTAACCATATCTAAGAAATTCTTGAAAAGCTCAAGATTGGGTTGTTTTTTTCTTTAATATCTCTGCCTAGTGGTTGCTATGCTCAGTCCAATCTTGTTGAGGCTTTGAAAGTTAGCTAGTATTTGTTAAAATGACTTAATGACCTTATATGATTCCTTGTATGATTATGTCTTTTGCCTACAGAATTTTAATAACATAAATTTTGCATAAAGAGAGAATCTAATCTAATAGAGGCTCTCACTACTCCAATTATGGGTATTATAACCCAGCTAGGACACATTATAAACTTCAAATGAGCAAGATGAAATGACCAAATTAGGGGTATTTTACAGTAACCCAATACCCCACCTATTTGGAAATTAATCCTTTTTATTAATGTAAAGATTAAAATATGAAATAGAGTTACAAATAGGTAACAATCAACTCTGCTTTGGACTTTGCAGTACTGACCTGCTGGTACTTTTTTATAGCAGAAACTCCGTCCTCATGATTGCATAAAAATTTTGTGCAATTTGAGACTATACATTGAAAACATGAACCATGCATATTTTTATTTTTACCCCTTTGAATATCTAGTATATAGAAAACAACCAAAAATGTTTATTTTATTGTTAAAACATTAGTTAATAATTTTTAGCTATTGGTAAGAATGCATCCCTGTAAGTCCACCAATGACCATTATTGTGCCACAAAAAAGAATTTCAAAATGGCAGTTAGGGACACTCAAACATCATGTGTCCAACCTCATTATGTAACTAAAGAAACTGTGGGGCTAAAGAGGGAGGTAACCAAGCCCATGCCTCTCAAATAAGTATTAGCTAACCAGAAGCTAGAACACAGGTCTCAACCAGCAGTCTGAAGCCCCGTGCTCTGCAGCATGCTCTCTTGCAGAAATGTCTAATGCACACCTCTTTTTGGCGCCAGGACCTCTTACCCGACCTTAATGTAGTTGCAAGCAGAATGGCGCATCAGCTGGGCCATAGCCTTGGGATGCAGCATGACGACTACCCATGCACCTGTGCTTTGGGAAAATGTGTGATGGACAGAGGTGGAAGGTAAGGCTCAATCGATATAGAGAATGCATTTAACTAGTTTGGGAGTGACTTTTGATTAAAACTCCATGTTGTAGGGCATATTGTGATTCTGTGCAGTTCTTCCTAACAGACTCCAGAAGGTCGATGACAAAAGCAGACATGGAAAGGTGTTTCCTTTTAGCAGCTAAATCTTACCCCTGGGTAGGGTCTCTCCTAGTAATATGATGACAGGAATTCTAAAACTCCATCCGAGCATATTGTAAGAGTACATGACAATCAATTAATAATTATACCAAGGTGCTTAGGAGAGGGATACATTCCACATGCCTTGATTCATCGCCTTTACTATAAGCCATAATTTCCTCCTTTAAATCTTTTCTCAGACATCATTGTCAGCAAAGCCTTCCCAGCCACCGATGCCATTTTTCAATCCTGTCCCCTCACACACGTACCCTAACATTTTCCACACCTTCTTCCTTTGCTCCCCTCATTCTTTAGTACTAAGCACTATCTGACAGAGTTTTCATTTTACATATTTGCTTATTATTTTACTCCTCCATTAGAATACAAGCTTCATGGGGTTTTATTTTTCTGCTCTGTTCACTGGAAGAGAACCACTGGTCAGACAAGCCCCAGAGACATGAGGGGTACTCCACAGATACAGAACGAGAGAATGTCCAGCCTCCTTCTAGCTCAGAATTACTTGCAGTTAGGTCCTATACCTTGTACATCTTTGAACTTTTTCATAGTGGGTACATGTAGTGCATTGTATACAGTAAGAAAAATGCTTGTTGAAGGTGGTCAATGCTTCTATATTTTGATCAAAGGCAGTAAAGTAGCCAAAACACCCAAGCACAGTGACTGGTACAGAGGAAGAGTTCAATGACAGATTCCTACTTTTGCATTATTATCTACGCAATTAGTCGTTTACTGTCATGGCCCCACCATCCCTGTCTAACAAGTGAACGCATTCAGGACTCTAAAGTCCATTTGCATTTAATCATCATGCCAATAATAATGGGAAGGGAGCCAAAACAAAAGGAAGATGGGAGGTGAATTTCAGTGTTATTTTTAATTTTAAAGTTCTTTTTAGAACTATGTTGCATTCCTGGGATGAGTAAGGTATTATTAAATAAATAGTGTGTTTTGACATACTTTTATAGAGAACTAGTCTGTTCCAGGTATTGTGTTAAGTAGTGCTTTTTTTTTTTTAAAACTTGAACATAAGAGGGTCCCTGCATTGAGAAGCTTGTAATCTTACACGGGTGATAAACAACTATGTAGACTATTCAGGAAGAACAGATAACAAGTGATATGGGAGCAGCAAGCACAGACAACCCATCTAAGCCATGGCATCAGGAAGGAATTTCAGGAGGGCACATAGTCAGAGCATTTTCACCGAAATAGCAGGTGCTGGCTATGCTTCCGTAGGGCATTTTCTGTAATAAAGAGCCCAGGTACTCTGCTATCACAGTAAGACAAGAGTAAGAAAAGTAAATGGACTTTTAGAGTTTATCATTTACATTTGTTCTTTCTAAATTATTTATAAAATGTTCACAGTTATTCTACCAGTATGCATTGATATGATTCATCTTTATTTTTAACTCATCCTATCTCCAGCATTCCTGCACTAAAATTCAGTAAGTGCAGCAGAATCCAGTATGAGCAATTCCTGAAGGACTATAAGCCAACATGCATGTTTAATGTTCCATTTTCTGATAACTTAAGTGATTCTCCATACTGTGGGAACAAGAAGTTGGATGAGGGGGAAGAATGTGACTGCGGCCCCGCTCAGGTATTTGCTGATGCTGCTGTCTTAAGTTACAAGAACTGTGCTCAGCTGGAAGCTAGGCAGGGGCATAGCCGTTAATCAACCGTGGTATTCCTTATAAAGCATTTAAAAAATGTGCTTTCCCCCACCATTTGGAAACAAGTTGTTGGTGCAGCCTTATCAAAGGCTTCTCACGGAGTCATAAATTGTGTATAATGATTCTGCTGGAGGTCCACGCCATCCCGTTTGCCTGGTTCACATAGTAATTGGCTCTTCCTGTGAGAGGGGCCCATCCGTATTACTGTCTGATTTCTCATGCACAGTAGGAGTTCGTTCTCCAGACTTCTTCACAGTCAGTCCAGCTGTACTCTGGAAGTCGTGAGGCTAGCTTATAGCCTGGTTGGATTGTTCACGTTATAAGAAAACTGTAATTGAGTAGGAATCTTCTAACCTTTTACATATTTATTGCAATCTTGGTCTCTGGAAAATTTACAATAATCCCTTGAGGCAAATTTTAACATAATTCTTAATTGGCTTTTCTCCAACCTGGACGTTATTTTTGTCAAGAAATTGTCTAGGACAATTATCAAGCACAAACAAATCAACTGGGGATGTTGGAGTGGGCGGGGCCCTCCCTTCTTACTGACTTGCAAGGTTAAGCTGATGCTGTGGGTCTAAGGACCACATTTTGAATGTCTGCACTTCAGACGCGGCACAATTTAAACAAGTCTCGTAGGATGACAGTTATGAGACTCCACGATCAGAGTGGGAACAGGGAGGTGTCCAGAGGTTATAACACATCAACTCTTCTAATGTCTTTCATTAAATGTAAAGAGAATTTAACTTTGGAAATTGATGCTACTGTCCACGTGCCTTCTTTGGAGTAATTCTACAGTTCCGTTCTACCACTTGAAGTACCATAATTCAGGAGTACCCAACCCTTGGGCCTTGGAACAGTACTGGTCTCTGGCCTGTTAGGAATCAGGCCGCACAGCAGGAGGGGAGCGGTGGGCCCACCCCTTATGGTTAGCATTAGCACTTGAGCTCCATCCCGCCCCTCCCCTTCCGGCCCCCATGGGAAAATTGTCTTCCATGACACAGGTCTCTGGAACCAAAAGGGCAGGGGAGTGCTGCACGATACACGACAGGATGCAGACAGTGTTGTTTGCAGTTTAAATTCTGTTTGAGCAGATAAAGCCTAAGTGTCCATCCTGCTGCTATTATTTAATTACGTATTAAAAACACAAAGATCAAGCTGAAATACATCTTGACATCTGGAGGAAAATGTAAAATCAGATCTTTAGAAGTTCAGATTTCACATTGCACCATTAGCACCGAGAAGCAGCAGGGCACTCCGAGAGAACAGAGGTCACTGGGTCAGTGGGAGATCACATACTGGACATTGCATGCTGCCGCAAGCATTCATCACCTCCCGGTACTAAACAGCCATGTGGGAAGGAGACAAAGTGAAAGTCCCAAACAGCAGTGGAAAGTGGGAATCTTTATATAAGGTTGGGCAAAAGTAGGTTTACAGTTGCTCATATGAAAAATAATACAATAATTAATAAATAATAATACAAGAATAAATAATAATAATATAAGAATAAATTAATAAATAATAATACAAGTAAGTTTTTCATACTCACAACTGTAAACCTCCTTTTTCCGCACCCCATATAGATGTGATAGCCAAGGACCACGCGTTTGTATTTGACTCTGAAAGACAAGCGCTGCTACCTTACACAGAAGCACAACTCATTAACCCCTCAAACAAGAGCCAAACTGCAGACTGACTTCTGATCTTTAATTTTTGGTTCTTGCCAGGAGTGCACTAATCCTTGCTGTGATGCAAACAAATGTACGCTGAAGCCAGGGTTTACCTGTGCAGAAGGAGAATGCTGTGAAGCCTGTCAGGTAGGAACCTTGGCTAGTACCGGATTTCTCTGTTTTCAGTTTATTAAGTGAACAGACAACCAGAGAGTTGTCTGACCACTGAATGACCCTACACCACTAATCCCGAACTGTGGGTAGGCTTGCTTGGACACAGCCTCTTCGGAGATGCTCCAACTTCTAAGTACTGGGCAGTTCTGTGGTCTGGAAAATGGAGAAGTGGGTAAGCAGTGCTTGGTCTTTTGGGAATGGAATCACATGGCTATCATAACTCTTGCTCCGTTGTAAGTCATTACCAACCTATTCAACTTCAGCGTTGAGTGATCCCAATAAGAGTGAACTAACAAAGGAAAGGATTATGCTGGAACTGGAGATATATTTCTAGGAAACATGACTGGAAACCCAAATGGCTCGGTTCAAGCAGTTATTGACACTTCTTCCACCCCGCTAGATTGTGGAATCGCAGAGGAATGCAAGCATGTCTTAATCGTCTTGAAATCTTTCCAGAGTTCAGCACAATTCAATGGATATTGAATGGCTGAATGAGAGAATCCGTCCAGGCCATGCCCTCCAATAAGAGCCAGGGAACTTTTCTACTTCATAGGGGGAAACCTGATTTCGTGGGAATGGAGATTCCTCCCGATAGGAGGGCTCCCAGCTGTGCGTGTGTGCGTGTGTGTGTGTGCACATGGTAGTTGGGAGAGGGGGTAGGTGCTGGAGCAAGGGTTGAAGAGGACAGAACATTTATTCATTTCTCCAATTTATGTTCATTCCAACTCTGTCCAGCGCCATTCTAATACCAGATTTCATAAACACCATCTTAGCACTTCTTAAATTAATAAAAGCCAAGGCATTCACAAATGATAATTCTCAGTGGAACAGCAAAGGAAGGTGTGATTCAGCGCTAAAACTTTTTTCAGATTAATTAAATGGGTCAACCTTCCTCATACTTACAAACCTTACCTACCTAAATGTGTCCAAGATTCAATCACTTTGTTTTCCTTCAACAGATGAAAAAAGCAGGGTCCATCTGTAGACCAGCAAAAGATGGATGTGATTTCCCTGAAGTGTGTACTGGCCACTCTTCTGCATGTCCCAGGGACCAATTCCAAGCAAACGGCTTCCCTTGCCAGAATGCAAAAGGCTACTGCTTCATGGGGAAATGTCCCACCCGGGATGGCCAGTGCTCTGAATTGTTCGATCATGGTGAGACAGCGCCAGTGGATGGCTGCTAGTGCCAATAGCCATGATCTCTCTTTGATTATCCTATGCTGGGGGCAAAGTGGGAAATGATGCTATTTTGGAATTTGTTTCTAGATATTACCTAGCATCTCTTCTCATACTGCCTTTCATATTAATCATTATCACCTC
Organism: Micronycteris hirsuta; assembly: GCA_004026765.1. Lineage (NCBI taxonomy): Eukaryota > Metazoa > Chordata > Mammalia > Chiroptera > Phyllostomidae > Micronycteris > Micronycteris hirsuta. Next base: position 34,038 of record PVJI01008392.1, read on the forward strand.
TCATAATAATTCACTATCTCAGTATGTGGATTACGGTATGTTTGTTACTTTTTTATAGCCATACGAAAATAGCCTCCTGAGGGAATGGAACAGTTTTTAATTACTTATGTAGCCCATTCTGCTTCACCACTGCATAATACTGAAATTTCAGTGACATCAGAAAAACAAAGTATTTTATATTAAGCAGTATAATATAATGAACGATGTTTTCGTTGTTTCGCTTCTATCGTACTGTCTTGCATCCAGAATCCAAAGACAGTCCTGAGGTCTGCTACCTGATGAATAAGAAGGGAGACAGATTCGGATACTGCAAACGCAAGGGCGGCAGATTAATCCCCTGCGAGGAAAAGTGAGTGCCCTCTCAGAACGTGCTGCGAAATTAGAGCGGCTGTCGTTCTCACTGTTGCATGGAGGCGGCTGGGACAGGGGAGCGGGAAGGGGCAGAGCACGTCTGTGCGACGGGGTCAGCGGGCACTCGTGCACCAGCTGGGTGTGTCAGCTGGAGGCCGTGGACTTGGAGGAGGAAAGATGGGAAACATTTCAGATTCTTAATAAAGGAAGGGGGAAAGCTGCAAAAAAGAGAAAGGAGCACACAGGAGGGGGGGGGGGCATAAGTAGAATAGGGAAATGAGGAAGAGAGAAGGAAAAGAGTGTAGCCATAGAAAGAAAGGTAGAAGCTGAAATTGGAAGGAAGTGGACGAATTGGAGGTCACACTTGATTTTTAAAAGCACGAGCTGAGACATCCCGGCCCATTTGTTGCTGACACCCGGCAAGGCCTTTTGTGGGCCATGGAACAGGCGTGGACTGAAAACAACTGCAAAAGTCTATGGTCAAGTCCATCTTTGCTCCTAAATACACTAGATGAAAATGGCCAGCCATTTAACTTCCCTTATTTCCAGTCACTTCATAATCTTTAAAAGGGGGGTTATAATAATAACAAAGTTTATTATGAGAATCAACAGATGTGCTCTATGCAAGAGAGATTAAGAAACGTTAGCATCCTGATTAAAGTTACGCTAATTCAAATTACTAATGAAAATATTCTTCTGTAAATTTCAGCTACTGTGGATGTGTGAGGACCACAGGATATCAGAAACAATGATCACTTTATATCTTTACCTGTTCATTTCAGCTCCAAGGGTCAGGACTTGGCTGGACAGCAGTTGACCCTGCCCCTCTTGGCCCTCTGCAGCCAGATGGCCAACCTGGGTCTAGAAAAGAGTGGCCAGACCACTTCAGCACAAGCCTAGTCTCTAAAGTTCCGTTTCTGGTTCCAAGTCTGAGACTATTGTCCCTTTTCTTCAGAGATCTCAAGTGTGGAAAGATATACTGCACCGGCGGGCGGCACTCATCTATCCTTGGGGAGGAAAAGATCTACCACCTTCAGGCTCCGAGGCAGAATATCACCACTGACTGCAAAACCTTCTTTTTATATCACAATTCTAAAGATCTGGGCCTGGTTGCTCCTGGAACAAAATGTGCAGATGGAATGGTAAGATGAAAGCCCTTTCTTTGATTAAAACTTCTTGGTTCAGCCACTTTAAAACACCTTTGAATCCTATAATTGGTTCCAGAGGGCCTATATATGAGAAAGCAGGGGGGAAAATAAGGTATCTTTTTTTATTGAGCAGAGTAGCAATAACATTATCACAAGTATACATTTTGACACATCCTTATTATACAAATGATGTATAAATGTTATAAATGTGCTTAATTAGTATCTTATGGTAGATATCTAATGAAATTATAGACATAATTTTTAAATTAATTAGACTACGAAGTAGCCATACATTTTTTATTTATTTTACTCATTCAGCCACGTTCATCGAGCACATTCTCTGTGGTGCCGGGGTCTGGGCGGGACCTGGAGGACGCAGAGAGGAGTGCACTGGAGAGTTTCAGGGATTAAATGAAATATATCGTACAACCCAGCACAAGTGCTCTCGCAGTGGTGCGACCGGTGCGCACTGGGGTCCGAAGGACTGACTTCACTTACAGAGCATGGAATGGCATCTTATACCGCCATACATGAGTGACATTGCAGCTTTGACTGATGAACATTTTTCAACACACAGAAAATGAAAAATGACTTTTTATAAAGAAATACCTACCTAATATGCCATGTTAAAAAGTGTGTAGCATAGTCAGATAACTGACCATTTCAGTGTGACTGGAGCTTTGGGTGAACTGAAAAAAAAAAAAAAGAAATTGAACTGATAGAATGAGGTCATATTGAAAAGTGTTTATTATTCTAAGATGAAACTTCAGAATGCATACTAAAAACAATAGCCAGCTCATCAAGGTTTATAAATACAGGAATATATGGAACACATATAAGGTTTTATTTAAAACTTAACTATTTTGACACTGAATAGTTTTTTTCTGTGATATGGCTTCCCCTCCTTATGCCAACATTCACAAACATCACAGTGTCCTTCATATAATGTAACAAAGAAATGATTTGGAAAGCAAAAACTCAGAATGCAAAAAAAAGATTGGAATTTAAGGACTTAATGAAGACCAATATTTCAAGTCCAAATATTTAATTATACAGTGTCCCATTAAAAGGACTAAATAAATATGAAAATGGTAAGAGATCTCTATTTGTGAAAGTTGAATTATGTATACCAACCACAATCTAGAAAGTTCAGGGATTTTCAAAAAGTTACAGCGTGATGCAGCAGGTTAAAAGAAATACCAGACAATTTTTTATTCAGTTCGAGTAAGGAAAGGCATCCAGCAGTACAAAGTCGAAGTATGACATTCACTTCCTACAGCCCCGCTCAGTGGCACGGGTTGGACGAAGGGCGGGCGGGAGCAGTTGTTACGGAACTCGCCTCGGTCTCACAAGCACTTTGCAGCCATCGCCACTGCACAGAGCGCCTACTGTTTCCAGAGCAGTCTTAGTCCAGAGTCCAGAAATTTACTGATCACAAGGGTGCGGTCCTTGAACTGATTCCCGGTGAGGGAATGAATCCATGCGTGGCAAATGCCAGTTTACAGAGGTATCGCCAAAACACTAGGTACAGAATTTTTCATTTTAGTTTTACACTGAGATATTATTTTTAGGCACAAGGAACTTATAATGCATAAAAATATTCTCGTTTCTCTTTGTAGTTATTTTTTCTGTGTTAATTTAATTTGTCCTAGGACCAGAGGGCAAACATCACACTGCCCCGGGCACCCGCTCGACAGTTATGTTGCAGAGCTTAGGACAGAGCTAATGAGGAAAGAAAAGGAAAGGGAAGAACAGAGAAGCGAAGACAGCAGGACGGAGTGGGGAGGGGAGGGGAGCAGAAGAGAGGAGGGAAGGAAGGAAGGAAACTGGTCTGCTCTCTGACACCGAAGAGTGGCTGTAAAACTCTGTAGTTATTTCTTTATTACACATACAACAACTTAAAAATCAAAATAAGAATATCTAGCTATTTCCACGTAGTAGAGCTCTGCTTGGGTTTTAAACAAAGCTCCCGCGTGTTCAACCATGTGCAGTCACGCGCTGCGCTTCGGTCATCGCCAGCCTGCCTGCGCAGCGTGGCCCCAGAGGTCAGGGTGGAGCTGATTTCCCGTAAGAAACGGAAAGGCAGGTGGTTCAGAAGTCTTTCTCCGATGGAAGCAACCTGTGGGGCTTGGCAATAGATTCCCTCCCACTGACAGCACCTCAATTTTGAGTGCATAGACTGCACGGCAACCCGTCACCGCTCACCCGGTTCAGCACAGAGGAGCCTGTCCCCTGCCCCGCAGCGCTGCACGTCCACAGGGCGCTCCCGCCTCCATCTGGCTTGCTTGGTGTCGGGGTACGTGGCTGTGGGTTCTTTGCTGAGGACCTGAGATCCCGTGCAAGGACAGAGGTCCACGGGAAGTACCTGAATAAGTAATTTTTTCTTTAAATGTGGTTTTTCCAGTTTATTATTTTTAATTTTTTGTATTATTTTGCATTAGTCTCAGCTGTATAGCATAGTAATTAGACAATCATGTACTTTACAAAGTGTTCCCCTAATATTTCCAGTACCCACTGGGCCCCATGTGTGGTTATTACAATGTTATTGACTGTAGTCCCCATACTGCGCTTTACATCCCATGGCTGTCCTGTAACTACCCTTACCTTTTAACAAGTATTAAGTGCCATTGTCACTTGAGTAAAAGCTTCCTGTGGTAGCCTGTTCTTATACTTTGAAATATTCTCAAATTGTAATGATGTTAAGCACGGATAAGTTTTATCACATCCATTAATTTAATGACAGACAGAGCCCTTTGTGTCAGGTAGGGTCAACAAAACCAACAATAAAATTCCAAAGTAAAGGTATTAGGTCCTCAATTCTACACCTTCTCCATGTCAAACCACCCCTTTTCTTATGAATACCACAAAGTTCATTAACCTGACCACTCCTCCAATGTCCAGTCGCCAAAACAGCATCGCCACGACTCTCCCCATGTTCCTTCATCTCTCCACCTTGGTGTCTTCTTCCTGCTGGTCCTTGGGCTGCCCCTCACTCCCTCCCGACAGTCACTGAGAAGTAAACCTATGCATATCCAGTCAACTAATCGTTCACAAAAGCACCGAGAATATACAATGGGGAGGGCACGGTCTCTCTAATAAATGGTGGTGTGAATACCGGATATCTACATACAAAAGAATGAAGTTGGATACTTACCTTACGCCATGGACAAAAATTAACTCAAAATGGATTAAAGACTTAAATGTAACGGATGAAACAGTATAACACTTAGAAGAAAACGTAGGGGAAAAGGTCATTGACATTGGTCTTGACAGTGATTTTCTGGATGTGACACCAAAAACAGATGCAGATTACATTTGAAGAATTAATAAGACATAGACGTTTCAATGATTAAGGAGTTTGTGTATAACAATATTTGAATGTAGAGAACATTATTTTGAAATGATCATCAAGGATTAATAGAAGATTTCTTATTCCACAGAGGATTCTATACGTGACTTATCACACTAAAAACTATGCAAATTCTAAGAGCACGTCATTCCAATTTATCTTGGTTATATCATTTCTAGGTGTGCAGCAATGGTGAATGTGTGAATATTGAAAAGATCTACAATTCAACCAATTGCTCCTCTGAGTGCAATGAAAAGGCTGTAAGACTTGACTCCTTTTTAAATTACTGTCTTACCATTTATTTATATAGCGCTTATTCCTGGCATGTGTGTGTGTGCATGTGCACATGTATGTATGTATGTAGGCATGCATAGTGAGTTTTAAATGAAATGTACATTTGGGAACCATCTGTTCACATATCATCAATAAAATTGATATGAAGAGACAAACCAGATATTACATATAGATATTACCAGTATTGCAAGTATATGTTTTATTATTAGACTGGTAATCAAGAAACCCAGTAATTTATGTACATATGAAGTTTAAACCTAAAGTTTGAAGGTGGATCTATCATAATATTACTTATAGTTAACTTGCATCAACCTCAGCATTTGCCTAAAGCTTTTGAAAAAACCACAAAACATTCCGCATTTTTTACTCAATAATGGCAGTACCTAGTAGTCATGTTTGTGGGTAACATCCTTCCTAAGCTCAGTTAATCAGGAAGACTTATCTAGAGTTGCTTATGTGCCAGACACTCTTTCAAGCACTTTACATACATATTAAATTTTAAAAGCTTCATCACAACTTAAAAGGTGAGTCCAATTCCTATGCCTGCTTTTACAGATAGAGAACTAGTCACACTTAGTTGTTGTGAAAGAAAAAGCCGAGATTTAAACACAGAAAGAGTGTGTATTCTTAACCATTCACAATGCACTTTGACGAACCAAGCGTTGCTCTATCACTTCCATCCCACAGCGATACCACCTCATTATTACTAGGCAGAGGGAGAGCCTGTTCTTTGGCTGGGTTGTACTCAACTCTAGAAGGGGCTGTTGTTTATTAAAACTGATGCATTCTGGAAAGATCTCTCAAGCCATCTTGTTTATCTGGTTTTGAATTTGTCTGAATCATTCTCTGGTTCAAAGGCCATCTTCAAAGGTGGTAGAGTCTTATATTATGTTTGCTTATTTCTTTCCAAAATTGATTTTAGTGTGCAGTTTAGTTAATTGATTGGTTAAAAGTTAACTGTAATTGAACAAAAAATTAAATTAAATTAAAAAAAAAGTTTGAGTGTGCATGTGTGTGGTGTAGAACTAGCTAATATCAAGCTAAGTGAAGTGCAAAATATAGCTTCTGTCAGTCATTTGAGAAAATTACGTGGTTGACTTCTCTTCCAGGAGGATGGCGGCGACCTCGAGTGCCAGTGTGAGGAAGAAGAAGTATTTGTGGATTGGGAAGAGACCATAAATGTTACCAGTGAGCATCCTAGAATATACTGTCTTGCATGTATCAAAAGCCTAGCCAGTGAAAAAACTTTTTCCTTCTTTTCTGAGTCTACTACATATATGTTGTGTTTCTGTATATTTCTTTTAAAATTATTTTGCATATATAAATACCAAAATTTGAATTTACTCTCATTGCTTTTTAGAATTAATATATCTTCTCCTAGTTAAATTCCAATTAGGTATTCTAGGAGCCCATAACCCAACAAGGCTTTTTCTATAGTCTATTAATAACTGATAATCAAAACTTTTCTGCTGATTGTGGTTCCGTTACACATAATGGAATCTTGAGTGGAGTGGTAATTGTTAATATAGGCAATAATTTGTATAATATTTTGGCCTTTTACTTTATATTTTAAAAAATCATGGGGAGGGGGAATCAAAATCTTTTAAGAAAAGGAGAAACAGGCTTGTAACAGCTCAGTTAAATGTTAATATTCTACTGTCCTAAAGTTGAGATCCTAGTTGAAGCTCAGTTTTGGGTTTTTTTTTTTTCCATTTCAGATATCTCCATCCTGGTGGTTGTGCTTGTCCTGGGTATTATCGGTGTTGGGGCTATTTCATTATTAATTCGTCACCAAAAATGTATTAAATTGAAGCAAGTTCAGAGGTACGTCTGTATATTCTATGTGTTGAAGAGGACCATGACTGAGAATATATTGGCTCTGTGGCCAGCGAGGGCACTTGAGAGGTGTGAAGTATAACCTCTTATCAAAGACCAAGTAAAAATAGCAGTAAATCAAGTTCTCATCTTAATACTTATCTCAACGTTTTTTTTAAATATTAATTTTGGTTACTCCCTCATAGTTAATTGTTATAGAGTATAACCTGAGTATCAGTCTTTTAAAAACCTCCTAGATGGTTTAACCACAAGCTTCTCCCATATCTTGTGTCAGTATTCAATTTTCTTCCTGACAGCCCTCCTCGAGATGTGCGGGGAGTGGAAAATAAAGGATACTTCGGTGATGAACAGCAGACAAGGACTGAGCCAATCCTGCCTGATATCCATCCCCTACACGTAAGACAATTTCATTTGCAGTAGTTGACTAATTAATTAAAAAGCAGTTGTATGTGTGTTTGAAGTGGAACCAACCCTAAAGCTAAATGAGGTAGGAGATGCAGAACAGTTTAACACGATTTCACACCATCAAGTCCAGTCTACACACAGGGAAGGAGCAGACGGCGGGACTCAAGCAAACCAAGACACTACTTCTGAGCAAACTACATTGGGTAAGTAAAATACTGCTTTCTGCACCACTGGAAAAAATACAAGCATAAACCATGTTCTGAAACAAAAACAAGACTTAATAAATGTAAAAGAGTTGAAGTCATACAAAATGTGTTCTCAAAATAAAATAATATTAAAAATCAGTAACAGAAAGATACTGGGAAAATCTCCAACTGAAAATTAGAAAGGTTTCAAGGAACCCATGGACCAAAGAAAAAAGTCAAAAGAAAAATGAGAAAGCATTTTAAACTATAAGAAAATTAAACACAGAATTTCAAAATGTATAGAGAAGAGAGAAATTAGTAATTTAAGGAAAATGTACAGCACTAACTGCTTATATTAGAAGAAGAAAGGAGCAGATCAATGACCTCAGCTTTTGCTTTAAGAAACTAGAAAAAGTAAAACAAATAAAGAATCAGTGTAAACAGAGAACAGGAAAAAATAAAGTATTAGATTAGTTACCAATGAAACTGATAACAGGGAAAATCAATGAACACAAAGCCATTTTGTAGAGAAAAATTAATAAATCTTATAAACTTTCAGCCAGAGTGATCAGAAAAAAATAAGAGAGCAGAGACTATCAGGAATCAGAAAGGCGACCTCACAGGAAATTATATACTTGTTAAATTGGAGGATATCATGAAAAAAAGCATCATTTCAATATGACAGTGTAATGAGAGAGTAAACTTTTTGAAAGTTACAAATCACCAAGCTTACTCACGAATAAGTAAACAACCTGAATAGTCCTTTACCTATTTATTAAAGACATTGAATTTGTAGTAAAAACCTTTCCACAAAGAACACACTGTGCTCGTATAGTTTTACTGGTGCATTCTACCAAACATTTAATGATGAAATAATACCAATTCTATGTAAGCTTTTCCAGAAAAAGAGAGAAAATGGATACTTCTCAACTGATTTCATGAGGACAGTATTTCTCTTTTATCCTCATAGACAAAATTATTACAACAGAAAAATCTTGCCAATACTTCTAATAAATATAGGTGCACAAACTCTTGCTAAATTTTAGCCAATTAAATTTCACAATATATAAAAAGGATAATTGTGCATTGTGACTGGTTGGGGTTAATCCCCAGAATGCAACGCACACTTACCACTTAAAAAATCACTCAAGCTAATTTACTGTATTATCAGACTAAAATAATACAATCATATGATTATCTCAATAAAAGCAGGAAAAGCATTCAAAAAAGATCTAATATCTATTCCTTATTAAACTCAGTAAACTTGACATATAAGGAAACTTACTGAACCAGATAAAAGGTATCTACCAAGAAAACCCACGGCTACTGTCATGGTCATGGGTGAGAGCCCGAGTGCTTTTCCTCTCAGATCAGGAGCAAGGCAGTGAAGTTCATTCCCACTATTTATGTTCAACATTTTACTTGAGATTAGAGCCATTACTATAAGGAAAAAATGGTAAAGAAAAAGTAAACTCTTTTGATTTATAGAAGATGCAATCATCTACAGAAAAATCCTATCATGAAAACAGTAAATTTAGTAAGACTTCAGGATACAAATCAGTATGCAAAAATCTGTTGTGTTTCCATATACAAGCAAAGAACAACCCAAGAAAACCAAATGAAATAACAAAATAGCATTTACAATAGCATGAAAATGTGAAATACTTCAGGATAAATCTGACAAAATTATAAGCCTAAACATAGAAACTAAGGAACCCTGTTGAGAAAAATTAAAAACAAACATAAATTGAGTAAAATACATGTTTATGAGTCAACAGACTCACTATGTAGGGTTACCAATTATCCACAAATTGATTATTTGATTCAAAACAATGCTAATTATAATATCAGCAGAATTTTTGTAAAACAAATAAATTTAGCAAAGTTACAGGATAAAAACAATAAACAAAAATTAATTATATTTCATATGCTAGCAAAAAAAGGAAAATAAAATCTAAAATATAATGTGAAATACCACCAAAACCATGAAATATTTAGCATAAATCTGACAAAATATGAACCAGAATTTTACATGGAAAATGGTAATACAATGCTAAGAAAAACTTTAAGAGACCTCAGTAAGGAGGCATAGAGAACCACATATATGTGGCCAGCTGAGTTTTTACAAAGGTGCAAAGGCAATTCAGTAGCCTTTGGTAGAACAGTTGGATATCCACATGTACAAAGATTAACTTCGATCTATTCCTCAAACAATAGACAAAATTACTCAAATAGCAATATATGCACAAGTATATATATATTTTTCTTATAAAAATTAAAATTAAAACAGGACTAAATTAGAGGGTTGAGAGATAAATATTTGGGGCTGAAAATATAATGACATGCAAAAAAGAGACCATTATTTTAAATAAGGAAAGTGACTAATTTGGGAGCATAATGATAGGAAACTTGAAATGGCAGTTTCATTTCTTAACCAATGCAGTGATTACATGGATATCCACCTTAAATGGTTCATGAAGCCAGGAATCTGTTTTGTGTGTATGTTGTTTTATCTGTATTATATTTCCCCATGAACTGATTAAAAATAAATAAAGGGTAACAATAGCCATTCCTAGTGGGGAGGTGGGCAATGAAACCTCTCACACACAGCAAATGGAAATGCAAATGGTCTAAACGAAGTGGGGAAACTGGTCTATGTTTTAGAACCGATTGCACATGTGGCCATGACCCAGCAGAAATGTGTACACGTGGACACCAGAGACATTTACAGCCCTGTTCTCAGATATTCACGCAATGGAACACTAAAGACTAAGAATAATAAAGGAAGTACTGATATCTACAACAACACAGATAAATCTCACAGCCAGACACCAGATTCACCAGGAAACTGTTTGATTCAATTGATACCAAGTTCTAGAACTGGTATTGCTAATCTGTGGCATTAGAAGTGAGAGTATTGGTGACAATAGAGAAGGGAGGCTCTTCAGTGCAGAAGATAAAGCTTTATTTTTGGATCTGGATGGGATTGGCCATACAGAGTTACTCACTTGTGAAAATCCATCCGCCTCTGCACTTAGTACTTGTGCTTTTTTGTGTATATTTTGCACTAAAGGAAAGGTTTATTAAAATAACTACATATCTATCTATCTATCTATCTATCTATCTATCTATCTATCTATCTATATATATGTAATATATAGTCTTAGCAATATATGAAGACCTAAGAAATAAACTGACAGTCTCTACAGGTAGTGGCTTGTTTAGTGCCTTTAACAACAACTATGTTTGCCAGTGTATTCAACTCACAAAAAAAGCAAAAACAAACAACAAATAAACAAACAAAAACACCTGTGAGTGCAGATTAAGAAGCTATACAGGCATTTTTAAATTCCTCACCAAAGGATATATTTATTGATTAGAAAGAGAGAAACATCGCCTCCCGTACGCACCCTGACTGGAGATTGAACCTGCAACCCAGGTATATGCCCTGACTGGGAATCAAACCCGCAACCTTTTGGTGTATGAGACAATGCCCCAACCGACTGAGCCTCCTGGCCAGGGGTAAAGGCATTTCTTTAATAAAAAATAATTAATGAAAAAAGCATTATTGATGAGATTATACCCATGAAACTAGCTCTGGCTGGTGTGGCTCAGCGGGTTGAACACTGGCCCGCGAAGCAAAGGGTTGCCAATTCAATTCCCAGTCAGGGCACTTGCCTGGGTTGCAGGCCAGGTCCCCCATAGGGGGCCTGCAAGAGGCAACCACACATTAATGTTTCTCTCCCTGTCTTTGTCCCTCCCTTCCCCTCTCTCTAAAAGTAACTAATAAATAAAATCTTTAAAGATCATACCCACAAAACTGCGCAATGGGGCTGTCTTGGAGGGAGTATAAACCTTGCATTTTGAGGCAAACTATCAACTGACCATCACTAGGTGCAAATGTCAATGAAAGCATGATGGTGCTAGTATTTTCAGTCGGGGCGTGGGGGTTCACGGTGCTCTGGTTACACAGCTCCAGAGGTTTGGGGTGCTTTGCCCCAACCCTACATATCCCATGAGGCCTGTGTTTCCTTCCTGCACAATAATGTCGAGCCTGCTGCCACCCTACCCCGAGGAACACACCTGACCATAGAGCAGAGATGCTTCTACTGACCCTCATTCGAGTATTTAGGGACAGATAGGTCATCTTTCTCCGATTATATGATCGTTTGTTATTTTTAGCCATTTGTTCTTTTTATTATGCCTGTGGTGACCCAAAAGTGATGAAAACAAGTCTTGTGCCCACTTGAATGGATGGGAAATAGCATGTGATCATGTTTTAAGCTTATGCTATGATTTTGTGAGATGAAATCACATGTCAATGTCATATAATGGCCTGAGGTTTAAATGAGAAAGTGTATGTAAATGTACTCAGCACAGTTCTTGGTATATATTTAGCACTGAATGTGTGTTCATTATCAGCTATGCATCATGTGCTATTGCAGTACTTTCATAATTACAGTTTCCTTAAATTAGTATGAAAAGCAGGTGCACTCCCACGGAAGCGAGCGGGGGAAGGTGGCCTGAGCATGTGACCAGTGGCAGTGGCAGAAGCCAGGGAGAGGTTTAAATAGAACTGGGACATATGGTTACTTTCTAGAATGTGAGCTTCTGAAGGACCTTTGGCTTTCCATTTAAATGAGGAACTTCATAAATATTTGTTTAATATGTGAATAAACTTACTACTAATGGTGTATATACAATAATATGTTATAAATGTAGATAGTATAGGAGAGTTTGGGTTCTCAAATCTCACGTTTAGGTTTGTTGTATTATTTGTCATAAAATTATAAACATAATAATAATTTAGTCTGTGCTTGTCTGACATAATATTTATCCATCAAAGACCAGTTCTCAGCAAAGTTGTTTGGGAACCGTGTGCCTTCAGCGTCCTTCCCCCATTGCATTGCTGGTGTTTGGTTACATTTCCCTCTGGTGCCAGTGCCTCTGCTTGGTCCTGTTTCCACTGGAACATGCTTTCTGGTTACATTACCATCCACTGGTGGTGACAGAAAGCACTAGACAGGGGTGACCTCAGCCAGGCATATCTGCGTCACCATAGTAAGTTCCAAAGGCCCTTGAAGACCCTCGAGGTGCCAAGGGGTAGAACTGCTTGTGGAGCTGCAGGCTCCAGGTAAAGATACTAAGATTCGGAGGCGAACAGACTTACCTTGTGCAACTCACAGTATGGCACATAAAGAAGCTTCCGCTCCCCTCCTATGTGAGCCTAAGGTCTTAGACTCACCTGTCCCAAGAGAACAACCTAGGGAAGAAGATTGTTTCCATGTATTTTAATATCTGTACATTTACTAGGGTTGTGTCCTAGGGATGGCTGGAAAATTTATTTCACAGGCTCGGGAGAGAGTCGTACTTGCTTGAGCACTAATCGCAGGTTCATAGTGTGACCTTTCACAGTGAAGAACTGCAGAGTCCTTGGAGGGGCTTCCAGCCAGTTCTTCCAGTCCTCACTGCACCACACCGGCACAGTCCCTTCCCTCCTTTCTGTTGGTTGTGCCAGTTGGTTCATTTCAGTAATAATTTTGACACCGCTTAACCATTCATAGGTTCCTTGAAATGATCCAATAATATCAGCCTCGGATTTGAGGCAGAAATAGAGCACTGTATACTCCTCAGCAGGGCTGGGATTTGGAGAGGAGCCCAGTGGCTCATGCGAGGACATGGTCAGATGCTGTCTTTATGTAAAATATTGGCGTTGCATTCATCATGAATTCTTGGAAATTAGCTGTATAATATTATCACGATGACTGAGTCTGAATGTGCCTCTTTTCAGTGTTGCTCCTGAGATGAATGCCTCACTCACCTCACCCTAGTCCTGGCCCTGGGTCTCGGGGGTCAAAACCCAGTGATGGTTTCCAAGGAGGCCTTAATCAGCCCGGGGACTGTCCACTGACAGAGGAGATGCATTCTCTGATCAGTACTGTCAAGAGAGAAGCAAATTTAGCCAAGTGAGCACACCCATGCATTAGAGACTGAGTGAAAAAAGAGATATTACAGGATCTCTAGGATCAACCAAAATGCTACAGTCTCTACGTGGACACCTGCATTCTCAAGGTCAGAGCAGGGTGCTTCTCACTCAGAACTGGGTTTTGAAAGCACCACGACTCTCAACTGTGTATTTTTAAAATTAGCAATTATCATTACATTGTCTTTCTCTGTGGCTAAAAGGGTGTGATTAAGATAGTTCAGCCTGTACTTCCACAGACTCTGCCTCTCCCACGAGAGGGTCTCCGAGATGCTGCACACTCAGCCAGCACAGTCTACTTCCCGGGCTGGTTTTCCCGCAGTTTCAACAGATAGGCTTTTCAAGTGAAAGCTCTAGCACTTGAAAAATATTTGGGAATCTCTTACCAAATACATGGCTGGAGAGAGTCACAAGGCTAACAAGGAAAAACGGTCTCTGATAAGACTTCCCTTCACCAAAACCATCTCCCCCACCCTGTCCCACAGGAATTTATAGACTGCCTTAGATTTTTCACGAGTCAAGAAGAGGCTGTCTGCATGTGTCTGCACTCACGTGCGTGTGTGTCTATGTGTGACAGCTGGCGTGGTTCCTGCACAACGACATTTACTCACTATAGAAACCTGCAAGTAGAGGGCGAAGAGGACTCACAGATTCCGTCGCAGGTGCCCTTTCCACATTGTTCAGATGCTAGCGTCCTTCTGTGTTCTCTGGTGCGTCTTCATTGACTGACTGGGGATGTCCTCTGCTCTAATCAAAAGAACAGAACGGTTGAAATGTCTTCCCCTGGTATGCTAACGTTTCTAACACACAATCCAGCCAAGCGTGTTTTAATTCAAGAGTTTCCAACCCGACCAAAGCAGCAAGCTGGAATTCAACAGGGTCAGCGCTGATACCTTTTAGAAATAACAATGAAAATGAAACTTCTTTCTCAAATTTTTTCTTGGCCAGAGTGTATATACCAATGGGTTCTCATGAAGTGTTTTAAAGGACATAATAGTACTGATAATGACAGAAAGGTATTTCCAGTGACATTTTTTTTCATAATTGCTTTATCAAAGTTTTCACTTACCAAACCATTAAGTGACTGTATCTGAGGGATTATTTCACTTTTGAATTATTATGTCTGTGTTAGAAAATTTATCAAAAATGTGATGTGTGCCAAAGGGAGATGCTTGGCTACATCTCAGAGTTTTTGTTTCCTTTCCTTCTTTCGTCCATTCCTTGATTTCTGTTGAGCTCCTACAGTGTGCTGGGTTAATATGCAGCTTTCCCCCGCAAAGCGTCCCGACAGGAAGTCCTGCCCAATGCACTGTCGTTGTTGGAATGGAGAAGGATGTTTCTAATGGCCCTACCGCTTCACGATGATGTCTATCTCATACCAAAGAGTGAAGAGAGACACTCCTAGAGCAAGCAGAGTGGCTTCCCGTAATGAAAAACTAAATGATTTTTTTCCTTTGTGACAGGCCCATTTGTTTTACAATAACTGCTTAATTGGCCTTGGCTAAGGAGAGCCAAGTACAGCAGAATCCAGAAAAGTTATGATAATTAGTAGATATAAATAAGTAACTGAAATAGAACGCGTTTATAGATTTTACCAGAAACAACTTATTTTTAACCACATGTTTCTGTTTAGAGTTTGAAATTGGATATCCAAAACGGCTGCACGAGGCTGAGTTGAAGCTCCTGGGACCAAGATCTTCACAACATTTCTTCAGTGTGTGCTCCACAAATTCGGGTAGCTTTTCAAGTGTCCTTTGTCTGAACACTTGAAAAATGGTGAAGAGAGGCAACTTCTTTCTGTCATATTTGCCTGTAGGATTCATAGCCCCTGGTGTAGACATGCTACAAAAATTGTATTTTTCAAATCCTCTTTAGCTTAATACAAACACAAACAGCCTCCTTGCTCTGGTATTTTCCTAGACAAATGTTAGTCTAGACTCTTAAAAGAGTCAAAACCTTGAGGATAATAAATTACACTCTGAGTCTAAGAAGCAAAACACATTGTTTATAAAATTTATTTCTTTGGGAATATAGAAGTACCTACTTATCTTAATTTGAACATGACATGATTACCACTAATTCTGCTTTAAATAAAATTCTCTCCTACAGAAAAGCCAAGAAATTCAGTGCAGGAAGGCATCAATTCCTCTAGCTAATTAAAAGTAGACAGCTGTTTTACTCATTTCCTATCAGGAAGGAGGCAGAAGAATAGCCACCCTAACTGCAGAGTGGTTTTTAAAGTTCTGTTGGCAGCAGTAGAGGACTTGACATGTTCCTGGTGAGTTCTCAACTTCTAGAATGTAATTCTAAATTCCCAAATCTTTAGAATTCCTTAAGAACCTAACAGAGAAATCAGAGTGTTACAAGAATTTCAGAAAACTAACTCCAGCAGAGAAGAAATATGATTCCCATGAAGAGCTGCGAGACCCTTATAATTTATGAACTTGAGTGGTTAACATGAAACCCCTGTGCCGTCTCCACTGGCCCTGACAGTTGGTTACGTGGGGGGTTGTCCTAGGAGTGATTTCGGCTACTTCTTATACTGAGGCTTAGCGTGTTCTCTTGTGCTCTCTGCTTTCCTTTTGTTACCTGTTAAAGCCGTATGCCATTATTTTTTTTTATTCAATGAAATAAAGTTTTCAAGTGCTAAATGCAAATTTTATGATTCAATTAAATAAAAGCTGCAAATCAAGGATGAAGGCTGGTCATCGGTGAGATTTTTGTTGCTCTGCTGATGCGTTAAAGAGAGAAAGGAGTGATCTCAGACAGCAGTGACTCAGCACTTGGGGCCCAGGCAGCTCCGTAAGTGTCTGTTGTTCTGATAAACACGTGCCTTTAAGAAAGAGATGCAAGTTTAACTATTTTATGTACATTTTTGAAAAAAGAGAAATTCCATATAAAATACAAAACCTCATATATACTAGCAAACGCTAATCCTCTGATGTCCAAAATGAAGGGACAGTCACATATTTGTGTTCACCTGAGCAACACTATGGTGATGAACAGTGCACCTTTTGGTGATGCGATACCCCTCCTATAGAAGGATACTCTTCGTGGTTTGTTATTGTTCCCATTACTGTCCTTCCGGAGAACTCACCGTCACCAACCACTTCTGCTGCCTTGGCCTCCACATCCCCCGAACTATTCACTTCCAGTGATTTTTTCCCCAAATTTCTTCTCTCTCTCCAATTATGAATACGTCTGCCACCCCAAATCGTCCTGCCTCATTGCTTCCTGCCTAGATAATCCCTCCAGACTTCTAACCTGCTTCCCTCTCTTCTGAGAGCTAAAGCCCTCTTCCATTTTAGGTAGTGTTCTTCGTGCCTGCCAATACCCTGTCTCCTTCGAGGTGTTACCTGCACGCTTTTCAAATGCTGCCACAAGCCCCTCTATTCCCCAGAACCTCCTCCTTCTGATATGTGTAAGCAGGGGAATCCAACCGGGCCCCCTGGCCGCACGTGGCCCAGGATGTCTGTGAATACAGCCCAACGCAAAATCGTAAATTTACTTAAAATGTTACTTGGTTTTACTACTGAGTTTTATACTAAGTTTTATTACTTAGATATCTACATTCTCTATACCAGTGATCACAATCTTGGGACCTGCTTGACGATTTTAAAAGATTATCAAAAGGCCTGCTGCATAATTAGGGTTATTATGTGAGGATTTTGCTGCTTATCTGTGGTGGCGGGTATCACAAAAATTATGCAGACCTTTTTTTAGCTCATCAGTTTTCATTAGTATTTGTGTGTATTTATGTGGGGCCCAAGGCAACTCTTCTTCTTCCAACGTGGCCCAGAGACACCAAAAGGTGGGACCCCCTGGTCTGTAGATTACAAAGCCCCTTCAACCTATTAGTCAGCAGCCCCCTGGAGGTCCTGTTCCATCCCTGGTTCTGAGCCAGTTATGATTTCATAGTATTACTATTTCTGGTTCTTGCCACCTTCAGGGCTTTGAGTTCTTTCCCTGGAACCCACAGCTGCTGACAGGACTCCTGTCGCGGACCTGCTAGGCCTGCAGGATAAGTCCACTCTCTTCCTCCTCAGTCCTGTGAGCCTCTGGCTGCCCTGCCCTGCCCTGTGCACAACTCGAGAACCGTTCCTGATGCTGGTACTTGCCTAAATGTAAACTAGACTGAACCTCTGACAGCCTTGGGATATTGTGTCTTGGGGTCCTGGGCTATCCCCTGCAGCTGGGCCATATAATCTTGGCCTTGGACAGAGGCGGATTTATCTGGACCCTGAGAGAGCTTGAGCTTCAGGGCCCGTGACATATACTGCCCCTTCCAAGACTTTTTATCTAATTTTGTGTTTGTATTTTTTAAAGACATTCAGTGAGCTTGGGCTTTGGGGAGGAGGAATTCAAATGATTAATCAGCAAAAGTGCCTATAGGAAAGAAATAGGACAAAGATGCATCTTTTTTAGGCTGAAGTTGCCATCTCAGCAACAACAATGAGGTGTGGACCAGCTCAAAGCAGAATGGGGAGGGGGGCACCTCGGAAGGAGAGGAGGGTGGCAGGTTTGACCAGCTACCCACACCCCCACCTGCTGACCCAAAAAAGGTCTTTGTGAGTGTGAGTACCCAGGAGCATCACACAGAGTGAAACCCCAGATGGGCGAAAATTGAGTGAGCTTCCAACGTGTTCCCCACCCCGCATGCAGGTCAGTGGCCGAGGCCAGAAGGCTTACCAGCTCAGGGAGTTTGAACAAAACCTCTGCTCAGATCCCTGGCCACTGAGTCATGAAGATCCAGGGCAACCACAGGAAAACAGCCTGAAATAGAGAAATATGAAGTAAAACCTGAGCAGAGCCATCTGTTGTACATTCTGGGGGCAGAGGGTGGGCAAGATTCTGCAGTTGAAGTTCAGGCAAGTCATTTAAAAAACACTCAGAAAAATAAATCAGAATCCATATTTATTACTTTATATACTACCCAAATGCTACTGTGCTAAGGAAGATCATGTATATTTTTACCTCAGTTCTGCCAGGAATGCAGTGATGGTGATCAAAAGAAAACAAAACTAGCATTCCCAATAGAGCTTCAATTATCCTCAAATATCAACCAGCTGCACATACCCACTTTACCTTTTTCTCGAAGCATCTGTCGTCATAGTTGTGGAATTATAAAAAGTAAGGTGGATGCACTAAAACTGGGTACTCATAATATAAGAAAGTTTATCATTCCCTTATTAGCATGCAAATATGTCTGTACCTGACAACGCATCATGAAGTTCCTGGAATGGCCACTAGGTGGCGATCTATCAAACTAAATCTGTGAGCTAGAAAATTCCATGATTTCCTTCCTTTGTGGGACAGCCCTAGTCCTTCAGAATCGTGACTTTAAATCAACATATTAAGAAATTTGTTAAACTCTGTTCCTGGTTGTTAAAGATGTAACTTGGGGAATTTTGCCACACACCACTTCCTTCTTCGCCCAGGTTGTGACTGGTACACAAAAACAGGCCATGCTCCTATACAGAAGCGGGGCTGGGCTGGCGCCTGAAAGCTTTGAATGAGATTTTAAATTGCAAAGGTAAATGCTACTTACTCTCATTTCTGAATTCCAGTCTTCTAATTCAAGTTGACTTGTCAATGGCTGTCAAATGACCCAGCCTTCTGAACACTACCGTGTGTGTCTTGTTTTGGGGGATTTTTTTGTTTGTTTTTTGTTTTTAATTTTACATTATCTGTTTATCCATGTTTTTTTGAAGATCAGCAAATTAGCCAGTGCCGCTATGGACTGAAGAGCTGCCCATTTCCCTGGGGACACATAATAGCTAGTAAATGTCAGGAAAAGCCACAGCCTGTGTGACTTATATGACTTTGTGGTGGACCATTGACAACAACTGATGTCTCCCCAGTAATCATCATGGAGGAGTGAGAAATATCGATTAGACTCCTGAGCTTATTGGAAGCTTCCTGATCACTTTCTAACCGAAGGTCAGGCTTTTAGGAAACTCAAGAGCCATCAGGCAGCGAAGTGGCTATGTCCTGGACTTGACAGAATACATTAACATCTTTCCTCAGGAAAAGTAGTAACCGTGAGCTATATGTAATGGGTATTGATTGCTAAGAAAAGAAGATACATCTAACATTAAACCCCAGGGACCTCTGAGGATACAAGACATAGGAAAGGGGCCTTCGGGATCACAGAAGTGCTAGTTGGGAAGCAATATGTCAGAGCTGCCTCACAGAGTCTTGGGTAAGTACATTTAGAAGTCAGTGGTTCTTGCTCAAGGATACCAGTAATTTGCTGCAAAGAGAGCAAAAACAGTGTTTACTGAGTACACGTTGTCAGGCACTATTCTAAGCTATTCTTACTATTCATATGTATTATTTTATTTAACTTAAAGTAACTCTATGGATTAATTACTATTATCTTCTTCATTTTACAGTGTGAGAAAATCAAAGCCAAAGTCAAGTAGAGATAGCCAGTTAAGTAGTATGGTCAGAATATCAACCCAGGAAGTCTAACTCCAAAGAGTACACTTTCAATTCCTACCATGCTGCTGGCATAAATATCATTTTGTTCAGGAAAAGTCACAGACCTTCAGATTTATGTAAGAGAAATTAGTATATTTCACTCCCACTCTCATTTTCCATCCACCAAATGTCCCAGCCTTCTCAGACACAGTCACAACCACGCATGGGTTTATGCAGTAAGGAAGGGAAAAGGAAGCCAGGCACCAGTTGCCTCTCGTTTCAACCAGACCCTGGCTGAGACGCTGGTGACCAAGGTGGAGCTGTATTGGAGATGCACTTGAGACTTTTAACACTTTTTACTGCTCTCCTGGCCATGCCCTAGGGGGCGCTAGTGCCCCTGAAATCGTTCTGCGTTTTCCTACTTTAAGTTAAGAAAGAACAGGGCTCTGCTGGAGAGATGTTTTAGTTCAGTTTAGCGTGCCTGGGAAAGCTCTCTGTTGCTGCCTTCACTATCTGTGTGGAGAGAAGGAAACCAGCCCAGTTATCACACTTGGCAGCGGCCGGTGATCGAGGGGATGGCAGAGGTCAATAAAGGGGCGGAGCCTTAGGTGACACCGCCTTTGCTTTACTAAGGTGAAGAAAGAATGTGCCAGATGAGTGGGCACCAGAACACGTAAGGAGAGAGAGTGCCTGCCCTGGACCCTTCAGACTCCAGGTACCTGCCAGATCTTCCCACGTTTCCCATGCGCTGCCCACTACAAAGCTCAGTGACAGGTATTTTACAGCCGAGGAAAGTGAGGATAAGAGGTCCCGGGACAGACAGCTGTAAAGAGCAAAACAGAACTATGAGCACAGGCCTCAGGACAAAGCCGCCATCTGGACTGTTACCCACTCCACTTCAGAGGCTGATCTGTCAGGCACCGACAACACAGGTGACCACTGGCTGACCTGAGCTTACTTCTGGGAAGAGTGACTTTGATTTAGAAAGGGGATTGCCAGCAAAGGGCAGTGGGTGAGTTGACGTTCCTGTCATAAAGTGGTAGGGTGTTCGTTTTACTTCATAGCTTCTCCAGGTTCTTCAAAGTGATGATCAGAGGGAAGAACATGTTGAAAGGTCTATTGTCATTTTAACAGGAATCAAACAAGCAACCGCCAGACATAAAAATACACATTATTTTAAACGAATCCTCCGGCATTTAAAATCATTCTCACACTATACTTAAACTACTCTTTTTCTCTCATGCGATCAGCGTCAGCCTCTGGATACAGAGGCTTCTGTCAATGACCCAGGGAGAGTGGCATGAAACAGTAACAGCCTACAGCCCTGACTCAAGGACGTGCCTCTCCTGGCCCACCAGGGAAAGTAGCTGGAGATTAATTCGATCTTCTCTTAAATGTGTCCGATGTTCTCTCCAAAGAAGGACATGGTTTAAAATAGCAGTAGCTACTGCAGTCTTTAGACTGGCTGGGGAAGGAAGAAATCATCTAGCACACTGAGCAAGTTTGATGCCTGAATATTGAGGCACTGCCAAGCAATTCAGGAGAAAGATAAATCAATGCATCCCGTCTCGTTAATGCTGCCCTGAGAGTTTACCAGGGATGAGGTAAAGGAAAGTATCACCAGCTGGACTCACTCCATAGCCCACCTTCAGGAACGAACTATCAGGCACAAGCCCAACCCGGTGCCCTACTCCTCCCAGAGTTCCCCGGCATCTTCAAGTGAGAGAGCTTCAGACTCAGAAGAAAAGTAAAATGACAGACCACACAACGTCATTTACGGGATCAAAGCACAGCCAAAGTCACGATCTGCTCACCCTCTTCCTCACCCTTCTCCAGGTGACTTTCCTAAAAACAAGAAACAAAAACTAGAGACAGAGAACAATCATACTTGTATATTTCAGGGGGAAATCGGCATGAAAATACCAAAATATATAAATGTGGATTGATACCACTTAGGTTCTACTTGGTTAATTATTCATTTACTTCTTTTTAAGTTTTTTTTCCTGTTATTGATTCTAGAGAGAGGGGAAGGGAAGGAGACAGAGGAGAGAAACATCAGTGTGAAAGAGAAGCATCGATCTTGCATGCTGGGGACACTGGCTGGGGACCGTACCCTGGCATGTGCCCGGACCAGGAATCGAACCCCCATCATTTTGATCTTCAGGACGACACCCAACCAACTGAGCCACATGGGCCAGGGCATTCACTTCTTTATTCATGAGGCACACAAGGTATTGTGATAGGTACATGAAAATATGCAGGTGTATAAAGCTCTGCCCTGAGAAACCCAAGTCTCATGGGAAAGCAAAACAGGCTTCTACACAAATGACCATAAAATAATGGGATGAATGCACAAAGGAAGAATTTTAACACACACATTAAGGTTTGCCGAACAGAGAATTAATACCCCAGGGAGAATCAGGGCATGTGCCTGCCAGAGTTTCATGGTCCATTCCTACTGAGTAGCTGACAGTGTAGCTGAATTGGGAGGTGTATGGAAAAGTGTGGCATGAGGGCTGGTCGAAGGTAGGCTGTATGGGGTATCCTGAGCTCTTTATCTTAAAGGCATTTAAGTGAATTTAAATGACAGTAACATGATCGAACTTGTGTTTTAAGGAAAAATGATAGTCATAATTGTAGGGTGGATTATAAAGTACCAGGACTGTCCAGGTTGGAGGTTATTAAACTTGAGAGACCAGGGATGGTAGAAACAGAGAGGAGCAGACAGCTTCACGAAGCTTTTTATTACATAGTGAGGGGACAGGGATGAGGTAAAAGGAAAGTTTAAATTGGCTTTAGGTTTTCGTTCATGTAGATGAGGCTTCATCGGTCCCTTCACCAACGAAGAGAGTGTGCTTGTGGATGAGCACAACCACCATCTGGCCCTTGAAACTTCTGCGGCACCCCATGCACTGCTCTGAGACTGGCCAGCCGCTCCCTCCCCTGGGCTTGGGGGCTCTGGGGTCAAAGGTGTTTCTCTGTTGGGCTGACTTTTAATTCAAGCATGAACCTGGCTCTGCAGATTGCTGCTCTGTGACTTGGGGTGAGAGGCTCCCTGCCAGGATGTTCACTTTCTTAAGTGCTGTAGCCAGTTCCTCATGGGGAAGGATCCCCTTTCCAGGGGGGTCTCGGCAGTCACTGTGCTGGCGCATGGGAAAAAAAGAGAGAATGTAAGTGGGGAAGCAGGTTAGGCTGGAGGTTGTAATGAATTAATTACCTTTCAGGCGTTTTTTGGCTGACATGTAAATAAGTACAGTAAATTACCACGATCATAGGAGCAAACTAGGGAAAATTATTCAGAAAAGTTTTCCTTAAAATTCCACTTTAAAATATCTATTCAATTATTGAGCTAGAAGCTGACCACCTATTGCAGAATCCTGGACTAGTAGCACAGGGTAGAATACAACAGAGGCTCATTAAATACTGATTTAGATGAAAAGAAATGTGTTTGCTTTTTTAGGTTAAAAAACAAAGTCCAATGAAGTTAAGTAACTAGTGGAAAATAACTGAGATGTTGATAATTTTGGAAATGGGACCCAATCCCCCAGGTGCTCATATCTCTTCAATTAAATTGATTATTGTGCAAAAATTTTTAAATTAGGCTATTTTAACTCCAAGAGAAAATGTACATGGAAAGAAATGTAATCACACAGAGTATGCTGTTTAAATATGATGGATATTTAAAACAATTTCGCTATAACTATTCTGGGAAGTTTAGGAGACAGACATGGTGAGAAAAAGGAGATAAAAAAGTGGTAAGTCTTATCTTTTTTAGTTGAAAGAAGATAATTCCTAAAACTGGCCAATTTACAAATGGGACTATAAAGTAACTTACTTAGAAATATGTGGATAGCTAGTAGTAGAAATAACTCACATTATTGGATGTTTAGTATGTAATGAGTGGGAGCCAGGAATGAGATAGTATAGGGAAGAGGCTACTGTCTTCATATATATATGCACACACACACACACACAGACACACGTATATCTTGGAATATTATTTGATAACTTAAATTATATGTATTTTTATGAAAAAAATATTTTCCAAGAAGGTAAGACAGCTGTCCATCATGGGATTCAGTACTTTATTAAGAAATTAGGCCCTGGCTGGTATAGCTCAGTGGATTGAGCGTGGGCTGGGAACCAAAGGGTCCCGATTTGATTCCTAGCCAGGGCACATGCCTGGGTTGCTGGGCCAGGTCCCCATGAGGGCCATGTGAGAGGCAACCATACATTACTGTTTCTCTTCTTCTCTTTCTCTCCTCTTCCCTTCTCTCTAAAAATAAATAAATAAAATCTTAAAAAAAAAAAAGAAATTATATTTCTGCCCTGGCTGGTGTAGCTCAGTGGATTGAGCACAGGCCTATAAACCAAAGGGTCACAGATTCGATTCGATTCCCAGTCAGGGCACATGCCTGGGTTGCAGGCCAGGCCCCCAATAGGGCGCACATAAGAGGCAACCATACATTAATGTTTCTTTCCCTCTCTTTCTCCTACCCCTCTCTCTAAAAATAAATAAAACCTTTTAAAAAAGAAAACTGCTTTAAAAAAAAACTAGATTTTTGTCTCCTATAAATGTGTCAGTGACTCTAGACAATTTTGATGAAAATGTAATACTTTTATTTTATGATTGAAACACCTAGAGATGCAGTTTTTCGACCTTCACTATAATTTTTCCCATTGCTTCAAACTAGTTTCCCTTGTGGAGAACCCAGCAGAGCAGGCTGAGGGGAGTGCGTCCAGGGGCAGGTTCAGCCCAAGACTGCACTTGTACTGCCAGCCCTGCATGGGGCCAGACGGACAATGTAAAACTGTGACTGAGAGACAAAAGAGAGGCTGATCCAGAGAGGCATCTGTGACACGGGCCCTTGCAACTGCACTAGGGCCCTGGCCCGTGTGGCTCAGTTGGTTGGAGCATCGTCCCATAAACTGAAAGGTCATGAGTTTGATTCCCAGTCAAAGCACATAATCAGACTGCGTGTTCAATACCCGGTCCAGGATGTATAAGAAAGCAGCCAATTAATGTCTCTCTGCCCCTTCTTCTCTCTAAAAGCAGTGAAAAAAAAAAAAATCCTTGGAGAGGATTTTTTAAAAAAAAAACTACAATAGAGGGAACATCAGGAGTCCACATATTGAAATCAACTGGAATCAGAGAGCAAGGTAGTCTGGGGAGGACTGGCTGGAATAGGAGGTGGGCTGGAGAAATTCCAGAGCTGGGAGCCCATGCTGGCCACCAGACTTGTAGTAATTCTCCATGTATGTCAGCATGTGAGAGTTCTTGAATTAAAGAGGATGGGACAAAAAAGACTCAGACTGTTGTATAAAGAGAGGACTCAAAACTGAACAAATATACTTGCATGTGTGCCAACAAATACACAAAGGATAAATTGTTCTCTTATTTTGAAATTCAATGCACAATTTCCGGAAGCCAACCAAATAATGAAAAGAAGAGATGACCCGTCTGCAGGGGTCAGGACAAACCCTCCTTGGCTGCAGTGCTGAACCAGCCTCACGGAATGACAGCAACGCCAGACACCCGCTGGCCTGACAAAATATCCGTCCTCTTTATCACTAGGAATTCTAGCACAGAGGGCTTGTTTCTTCCGGGTATTGGATTTACTTACCTCTTTGCTTTAAGGAGCACTGCTAATATAGTACTATTATTATCAAGGCTTCAATAATAACAGAGTTTTTTTTCAAGTGATTTGCTATTTTGATTAGATGCAGTAAGGAGAATATCTTGCATTACATTACAGTACTTAGAAGATGACAGTGCAATTTTCCTTGTATCACAAGAAAATCTTTTATTAGTGGAATCGGAGAATGTACACCCATACAAGAAGTTGGCATGGCTTTTATAATAATAACTATGTCACAAGGAAAATGTTAAAATCCCCAATTTTTCAACTATGCAGATGTGAAGTATACAACTTTCCCCTGGTTGCAAAGTTGTTTCTTTGGGTGGTTGCATCTTGGTTCACACTATCCACACCCCTTCTCTGGATCATTCAGAACTTTTAATCATCAGGCTGCCTCTGCTGGGTACTCTCCATGACCCCTCCGATTTACTTTCTACCCTTTTCACCTGTTTTTTGCGCCCAGGGACGCTGACTATTGTGGTCTGCAGCAGTGAAAGTTTTCTTCTTCTGGCTTCGTTTTGGGCTTGGGCAATAGGGGACAACAGGCAAGAATTTAGGGAGAGAGAAGTGCTGTTGGGGTTGTGATTTCCCCCTCCCTCCAAACAGGCCTGTGGGCTGGACGCCGCTGTGCTTCCTCACCAAAGTGCACCCTCCACAGCAGCAGTGACTCACCGCTCTCTCTCTCTCTCTCAGTAATGGTTCCCTTTGTTGGCCACTTGGAATAAGCGTGGTAAGTGCTAGCTGCTGGTGATGGCCTCAGGGTGCTTTACCATCTTTTTTGAATCTCCCAAAATCCTACCGCACCTTTTTGCAAAATAACAAATTCTTCTCCACTACTCATCAGTTATCCCATGTGAGTGGTGTTAGCCTAGACCTTGATGGCTACAAGTCAAAATTCTGCTTAGTTCTCTGCAGAGGAAGGGAAAATACACATCTTTTTCCCTCTTTCGGTACCACAGCCCATTACAAGGGCCCTAAGACAGATCAGCTTAGATCTGGTTCAATTATACCAAATCTCACTAAATTCAGTTCCCTACAATCTTAGAAAACAAGCAGGAAAAAAAAATTAAGAAGTAAATCATTTTAAATCATTCTCTCTATCCTTTGCATTGTGTTGGGCTCCTACTCACGACACCCCTTCCAAGCATAAAACATGGATACAAAGAAACGTGGTTTGCGGGGCATGAGGAGAGGAGGCTTGGCTTATAGGTCATTCACTATCCAAGCAAAACATTCTCAGTTCCGATCATAAAATTGGGGTGGGGGGAGAGATGGGGAAGATAAGAAACTCATAATCACACAGGTTTCACTAACCATCCAGTTTTCAAACAGGATGATTCCATCTTGACCCAGATAAGGAGAAAGGACTTGGAATTCATTAGGAGTTTAGGGAGCATTTCAGGAAAAGGTTACATTTTTGTAAATATGTAACGAGGTCAAAGGTGAATAGATTGTAGGCAGCAGGTGTTTAGGAGTACAGGAAGATGAGTTAAGTGGGTGGACGAAGCTCCTCGATGGAAGAGCTTAAAAACCAGGAAGACACATTACAATGAGATGTGGTGGGCGACCATGAAGTTCTATGCTGAACATGACCAGAACACTGGAAAGGAATCTGTTCCAGCAATTCTGGTGAAGTTAACAGGAGTTTGGAGCTGTGATTGTGCTGTCCTCAGAAAGACCATGTTAGACCATCAGGAAGATGGAAAAGCCAATAGCAGCCAAGTCAGTGGCCATGTGCAAACGTCAAAATCTGCAGGTCAGGGAGTGCTGCAGAGAGCTGCGGTGCTTTGCTACATCTCGCTCAGTAATGGAGAGATGGCTGACAAATAGACCATGGGCACAGTTCTGCATATGGAAACTGCAAAGCTGTCAAAGTGTCTCACCCAGAAGTTACCCTAATTTCCATTTCTTGAAAAATGCATCAGTAATAATTCTGTAGACCCAAGGTACATCTATGAGGACACATTGTTTGATTTGCAGTCTGGAAGAACCAATAATGCTAAAAAGGGCAAAGAGATGAGAGTGATCAGAATTGGGTGCAAACAAAGTTCTTTTGGCAAGAACTCCAATAAAACCAAGGTCATGAAGTGACCTAGACTTTTTAATCACCTAAATAGTCTGCACAGGACTTTTTCTTTTCATCTCATAAAGAAGCATAAGAAATACAAAATTAGTGTACAGGGAGAATAACACGTTTTTGAACATTTAAGAAGGGCTACAATCTGTACTCTGTTCTTTGAATTTCCTCATTTAATAATTGGCTTTTTTAAGCCCAGGGGTGTTTAAACAGTTTGCTCAGGGTTACACAGCAAAAGGTTTTGAATTAGGACACTCCATCTTCAATAACTAACTCCTTTCATGTGCTACTCACCTGGTGTAACCGAGCAGAGGTAGTTTGTTTGAATAGTATACATGCTCAGCTCAGTAGATACTAGTTTTCGCCCAAGAATTTTCAGCAGGCATGATGCAGAGCTGAGCTCCTGCCTGTTACGATCAGCCCTGTCTGATCTTAACCAAGCCTCTAGTTGAAGCAAAAGATTTGATGTCATTTGTTTATTTATATTTTCATGTATTTTAGCACCTCCTATATGCAAGGTATTAATAAGAAATAAAACCAAAAACTAAACTATAATTCCTTACTCAAAGAGTTTCAAAAAAGGTTAGGGAATAAGCAATTGAGATAAGAAACATGGTTAATCCTCTAATATTATATAAATATGAAATAGTGTACATTAAAATAACCCTGGAAAACACACATATCATGTTGAAGTGCCTATTTTTATGTTATAAAATTTTTGAATGCCAGCTTTAAGGAACCTAAAAGCTAGCTGGGCACTACAGTATGACTACATTTTTGAGCAGAAAAGTCATTCTAATATCCCTTAAACCTGTATAGTTTTCAAATACAGTCATGACATATAATTTCAGTATATATGTAGAATAAAAACATAAAATTTTTAATTTAAAAAAATCTTTCAATGCATTTTTTTCTATTACCCTTCCCCCCTAAAAAAATCACCTTGTTCTGGCCTCTCATTTGTCAAGGTAGATATTCAATGTCAGAGAGGTGAAGATGCCTCACCTGGGCCTAATAGGGTCTGATTGGGCTTCCTTCCAAATTTAGATGTCTCAGTTAGATTGTCACTGAACTGAATGTCCACTTATTTAACTCACAGGTTGGTAGTTCCTAGACTCTGCGTGACCATTGGCTCATCATAGACAGATAAAGCGAGACCCGTGCTGTACATGCTGGACTGAATGAGGAAAGTCACCTCAGCACCTGCCCTAGAAGAAATTCATTCATCTGGGGGAAGCTGAAATGCCAATCCAGACCAATGTTAATACATTTGGAGAGAACAATGGTCTGTGGCATCTTAATGCTCAATGGACTTATTAAAATGCATGGATATTACATCAAAAAGCATTCCAAATGGAATGGTTATTAAATACAGATGACTCTATTGGAAAATCCTCCAGGTCTGGAACGGCCGTTAATGACAGTGTGAGAAAGAGCTGCTGCACTTGCAGAGAACATTTCCATTTGGAAAAAGGTCACGTGTGCTCGGCTCCTCTGTGGCGGGTCCACTGCCGTGCCCGCGGCCCAGGCTTCAGAGACCTTCAAGGCAAACTCCCACTGGGAGAAGGACAGCGCTGGGTTTCTCTCCTGCCCCAAAGCTCACGGCTCTGCTCTAGCAGTTGGCATATTGCTGAGCTGCAGAAACTATCCCCTTTCCTAAGTAAATCTTATTTCACAGATTCAGACTGGTTCAAGGATAGGAAGGTCACTGAGCCATCCTCCTCGTTTCTCAGGGGAGGTCACTGGCCCCTGCAGAGCCTAGGGGACTTGCTAGCGAGCAGCCAGAGGGAGCTAGATCCCGAAACACCTGTCCCTCGCCCAGTCGGGCCCCCACTATCCATGTTTGTTTGTTTGTTTTTGATACCTTATTCAGCATAATTCTTTTATTAGTGAACACGCAATGACCCATTACAGGGCCATTTCAAAAGGAGTGCTGTCTATTCATTCAACACTAAGCTGGGTCCTCACGGATTGTATTCCACGTAGAGTGGCTGGGATAAGAAGGGATGCCAGACACCAATATGGTTTACTCTTTCTTTGAGGCCACTTTCCTGGGACGCACCACCTATTAGCCTATACCTTACTAGAGCCCTGCCCACTCTGGTGATTTAGCGTTTAAAACTTTAGCATTTAAAAGCCGTAGGACAGATGTTCTGCTGGATGATTGGCCTGTGCTGGCTCATTCAGCGCTGGCAGATCTTTGAGGAGCGTGAGCATGAGTGTGATTATCTTTATTATGTAGATTTAAAAACTGAGGCTCTGAGAGGCAATCTGTCCAGGTCGCATACCTAGTAAGTGACAAAGCCGCAAACTCTGGCCTCCCAGAACCCAAATTCATGCTCTTCACTCTGCACCAGTTTACTCATCAGATGCCTCAACTCTGCCCCAAATGAAGCAAAAGCAATACTTGCTTTCATTTTCATGTAAGGTAATCCTGTGTGTATCATTCTGGGTTTAGAATGAACAGAACTATGCGTAAATGTGTAAAGCATTTTGCATTTCCCAAATGTTTTGCATTCTTTTTTATTGCTTGCTCAATGAGAAAAATCTTTACAAGTGATTTTTGCAATATTCATAGCGGTTAAAAATTTTTTTTTAAACAGCAAGGAGTAGGGGTCCTGGGCAGGGATGGCTCTGGCATTCTATAGCCTCAAAGGCAGAGAAAGATTACAAATTCTAAAGCTCCCTGGGCTTGGGCAGCTGGATAGAAAAGGTAAAGTGATTTAAAAAATCTTATAGGCACAGACATCAGTATGCTGATCACCAGAGGGAAAGGAGGGTGGTGAACATGTAACACGATTACAGATGATGTATTATAGAATTGTACATCTAAAATCTATATAATTTCATTAACCAATATCAGCCCAATAAATTCAATAAAAATTAAAAAAAATAAAATTAAGTTCCCTGGGTTTTGTCAATGTCCTCAATTGATGAGCCAGTCACTCTCAAGTCCAGAATTGCTATAGAATTGCCATTTACAACTACTCTCTAAAACCCCAGGTCTCTCTGTTAAAAAGCAAATGAAAAATTTTAGGGTTTAGTCTGGGAATCACAGAAACTCTCGTGTGTGATCTGTGGAAGTCTCATCACCACCATTGAAATGTCAATGACTCCATGCAACTTATGAGCCATCAGCCCTCAGCCACCCCGTGTTACCTGATGGAATAACAATTCAGCAGGAGGGCAGCCGGAGATGTGTCACTGTGTTCCAACATTTCTGCGCAGTGGCCAGAGCAGTGACGGCTTCCACATCCATTTCCTTTGGCCGCCTTGATTAGGTTGCATGAATGTGCGTGAACCCAGCAGAGAGTTCCGTCTAGTTTCTACTGCAGCAACTCCAGTTAGCAACACCGGCTCTCCAGAAGGCCCAGCCCCACAGCACCCAGACCAAAGACTGGGGAATGGTATGGTTAAGCCAAACTGAGGTGCTGCAGCATTGAAGTGCCTTGGGAGGTGAGGGAGGTAGTTTCTCACCTGCCTCCAGCTACAGAAATAGATAGACTGTGGATGTCTATTTAGATCATGAGCAGAAAGAAAAACAGGTAATCAAATAGTGATAAAGGAATTATTCAGCAGGTATGAAAAAGTTGCAGGAACAAATTCTTGTAAAATATTGTGGCTAAAACCTATGGGCCACAGCTAAAGTCTAAATTAGATGCTAGAAAAATCAGCACTGATTTTTTCTTTACATAATCTCAGACACAAAATCCAACCTTTGGTACCTGTCCCCACATCTGTGATTTGAGACCTGTATCTCCGTCCCTACCAACAGTGTGTCTCACCCACATTTACCACATCAAGAGCACAACAGTGTCTACTGTATAGATGATCCTAAAATTAGGTTTATGGAATAAATTAGGATTTTGTCTTCTTATTCCTATAGCGCTCACATCATCAAGAGGCAACATAATTTGGTGGTGAAGAGTATGAGGAGAGACCCCCCAAAAGCCAGAATTTATTTATAAAAAATTGTGTATTTATTCTTACATGTTTGAACTTTAGTCACCTTCAAAGTACTCTCCATTTGATGCAATACACCTATCAAGACTTTTCCACTGCTCAAACCAGTTTTTGAACTTGTTGATTTTGATGCCTTTTGGTGCTTCTGCTGTTTTTTGTTTCACTTCCTGTACATCAACAAAATGTATCCCTTCGAGGACTTTTTTATCCGGGGGAACAAACAAACAAAAAAGTTACCTTGGGAGAGATCCGGTGAATAGGAAGGGCGAGCCATGGGGGTCTTGCCATTTTTGGCCAAAAACCACGGAACACTCAGTGTGGTGTGGGCAGGTGTGCTCATAAATCACCCATCATGAAATGGGCAAACGTGTTGAAAGAGTCTGCAAAAAAATTCACTGAAGCCGAACACAGCTTCTCACAACAATGCCAGTTGGTGCACTGATGCAGTTGGGCTCCTAGAATGTTCACCTAAGGGAAGGCCTGTACTACAAGGGGCCTGCCCTCCAGAAGATAATTCTGGGTTTCCTTGGGTTACCCCTGGTATAGTTTGAGCTCAGAAAGTTGGTATTTGACTCTTAACTACACTATCTATGCATGTAAACCTGGCCAGGTTCGGTAAGCTCTCTGTGCCTCAGTTTCATCAAATGTAAAATATAGTAACAGTATCCACCGCATAAGGTTGTTACAATGATTAAGTGAATTAATATACATAAAGCCATTAGGACAGAGACTGCCAAAATAGTTCCCTTAACTCTACGATTCCCTGCTTTCTTCTCTTCAATGATATTCCACTGAAGATATTTATGAATACTGAAATGCCCAGCAAAGAGCACGGGAAAGAGAAAGCAACGATGAATAACCGAACAGCAAGAAGAAACATCTTGCACATCCCAGATCTCCCGCGTTGCTTTCATGTCCTAGAGCACAAACAAATCAAAGCGTTTTAACGATGCTCTTGTGTGAAACAATGCATTACTCATTATCTGAGGACTTTAGAAATGAAAGGCATCTCCTTGGAGCTGTGAAAGAAAATGAGAGGGCAGGTTTGCCATCTAATTTCTTTGTTTGAACTATTATTATAGTTTGCATTTTTTTTTTAAGAGAATACCCTGGGCGTAAGATGTTTATTGTAAACATTGTCTTTGAGGCCATTAACTTGCTAGCATTTCCTCCCGTGCTCGCCCACTGCAATTAATTTGCTGGCACTTCCTGCACTCATTACAGTCCCGCCAGGGAAGCACTTCTGATTCAATGTCTCACACACAACGTCATAGGGGTTTACTTGTCTTAATTTCACATTCCACTGAGAAAAAGAAAAGTTTCCAAAGGGATAAGGCAATACGATTCCTAATTTTGTCTTTAAAACACATAGATAATCTATTTAGAATTAGGCCCCTTTGAAAACGTAGGGTGGGAAGACTTAACATTATCATTATTTGAGCCAATTCCCTGCTTCACTGTAGCCCTTGGCCCATCTTGTAACAATTCAGCTCTCACCTGGAGCTGCAGTTTTTCGCAAACGTCAATAATCAGTTTCTAGACCATGGGCCTGGGCTTCTGTCTATTTCCCAGTGGGCACTCCAGCTCCTGATGGCTTTGGAAATTGGAGCTAAAGCCAATGGACCTAGATAGGACTTAGGCCTCATCAGCATTTACTTTGGTGACTGTACCTGTCCTTTTGACTTCATTTGTTGGTTTCTTCTCTTTTCTTTTCCTTTATTATTTTTTTATCCTCACCCGAGGCCATTTCTTTTTCATTGTTTCTAGAGAGAGAGGGAGAAAAAGAGAAACATTGATTCGAGAGGGTAACATTGATTGGTTCTCATTTCATACACACCCTGACGGGAGATCAAACCCATAACCTGGGTACATGCCCTGACCGATAATTGAACCTGCAACCCTTTGTTCCACTCTACAGCCCTCCAATCAACTGAGCCACGCTGGACTGTTTCGTTCTAAACCAAATGCACCACCTGCAATCATGATGTTGATTTCACTGGACTAGGTATGTCTCCACAGTTTAGAGGTTCTCTTTGTTTTGCAGCATCCATAAAATCAGACACCCTTGTATATAAATGACAGCTCAGATTAAGAAATAATGTTGCCTTTAAACTCATTGAGAGAGTATGCTCTCAGAGATTAGTACCACATTTGGGTCTCGTAGTTCTGGCCCAGCTATGCCAACTTACTCTTCTCCACATGGAGCAGCTATGGAGGTTTCCTCGTGCCCCCAGCAGGGCATCTTACAGCCATGGCTCATTAAAAATTAGAATCACACACATGTGAACATATGTATGTACATGGATACAGAGTCTGTGTTTCTAATGTATTCATGCATCCAGTCTACCTCCAAGTCACTTACTCATTCAATTATATTATTTGAGCAACAATGACATGCCAGGAACTGGAAATATTAAAGGGGAAGAATTAAAGATCAAAGAGATAGGATTTAACACAAGAAGAAATAGAAAATCTGAATAATCTTATATATCTTGAAATATTAAAACTATAGTTTAAAAAAACATAAAACTTTCCACAAAGGAAAACCCAGGTCCAGATGTTACACCGACGAATTTACCAAATGTTTAAGTAATAAAGTGTTTCAATTCTATACAGATTCTTCCAGCGAATAGCAAAATGGAAACTTTCCCCCAGTTTATTTTCTGACCTGAGAATAACTCTGATGCCAAACCCTGAGGAGGACATCACAAAAAGGAATATTACAGGTCAATCGAAAATACGACTGCAAACGTCAAAAGCAAATAGATGCAAATAAAATTGATTTCTACATAAAAAGGATAATGCATCACAATGAGTTAGGTTTATTCCAGGAAGAAAATGTTTGTTTAACATTAAAATTTAATTAATTAAATCATTACATTAATAGCCTAAAAAAGAAATATTATACAATCCTCTTAATATGTATAGAACATCATTTCATAAAAATTAATATCCATTTGTGACAAAAATTCAAAGTAAAGTGATAGAAAGATGTTCATATAACCTGATTTAAAGTATCTACAGAATCCTATAGCTAAATTTATACTTAATCGTGGAAACTGTAAAACTTTGCCTCTGAAATCAGGAGTTGACAAAGATGCAGTGGGTGTCACTGCTTCTACTCAACATCGTACTGGATGTCTGGGCTAGCACATTAAGAAAGTGAAAGGTGGAGAGAAAGCAACGTCATTTATTTATTTATTTATTTTTAAATATATTTTATTGATTATGTTATTACAGTTGTCCCATTCCCCCCTTATTCCCCTCTGCCATGCACACCCCCTCCCACCCGCATTCCCCCTTTTTAGTTCATGAGTCATACGTATAAGTTCTTTGGCTTTTTTATTTCTCATACTATTCTTAACCTCCCCCCGTCTATTTTCTACCTACCATTTATGCTACTTATTCTCTGTACCTTTTCCTCCCTCTCTCCCCCTCTCCCTCCCCCACTGATAACCCTCCATGTGATCTCCATTTCTGTGATTCTGTTCCTGTTCTAGTTGTTTGCTTAGTTTTTTTTCATTTTTGTTTAGGTTTGGTTGTTAACTGCAAGTTTGTTGTCATTTTACTGTTCATATTTTTTATCTTCTTTATCTTAGATAAGTCCCATGAACATTTCATATAATAAGGGCTTGGTGATGATGAACTCCTTTAACTTGACCTTATCTGGGAAGTACTTTATCTACCCTTCCATTCTAAATGATAGCTTTCCTGGATAATCTTGGATGTAGGTCCTTGCCTTTCATGATTTTGAATATTTCTTTCCAGCCCCTTCTTGCCTGTAAGGTTTCTTTTGAGAAATCAGCTGACAGTCTTATGGGAACTCCTTTGCAGGTAACTTTCTCCTTTTCTCTTGCTACTTTTAAGATTCCCTCCTTATCCTTAATCTGGGTAATGTAATTATGATGTGCCTTGGTGTGTGCTTCCTTGGGTCCAACTTCTCTGGGACTCTCTGAGCTTCCTGGACTTCCTGAAAGTGTATTCCCTTTGCCAGACTGGGGAAGTTCTCCTTCATTATGTTTCCAAATATGTTTTCAATTTCTTGCTCTTCCTCTTCTCCTCTGGCACCCCTATGATTCAGATGTTAGAACGTTTGAAGATGTTCTGGAGGTTCCTAAGTTTCTCCTCATTTTTTTGAATTCTTGTTTCTTCATTCTGTTCTGGTTGACTATTAATTTCTTCCTTCTGCTCCAAACCATTGATTTGAGTCCTGGTTTCCTTCCCTTCACTGTTGGTTCCCTGTACATTTTCCTTTATTTCACTTTTCATAGCCTTCATTTTTTTCCTCTAATTTGTGACCAAATTCAACTAATCCTGTGAGCATCCTGATTATCAGTGTTTTGAACTGTGCATCTGATAGGTTGGCTATCTCTTCATTGCTTGGCTATATTTTTTCTGAAACTTTGATCTGTTCTTTCATTTGGGCCATTTTTATTTTTATTTTTTTATTTTTTTTTTGGCTTGGTGCACCTGTTACAGATAAGGGGCAGAGCCTTAGGCGTTCACCAGGGCAGGGTAACCCATGTCGCTTCGTTGTGATGCTGTCTGTGGGGAAGGGGTTTTAGAGGGAACAATGGAGCTTGATCCACTTTCTGCTGGATTTCACTCACTTTCCCTACTACCCACAAGCAAAATGGGCCCTTCTTTGCTGATTCCCAAGTGGGTGGGCTTGTGTACATTCTAGGACCCTGTGGGTCTCTCCAGTGAACTCTCCTGTGAGGCTTGGAGTTTCTCCCGCTGTCGCCTCAACCCGCACAGGTGTTTTCAATCAGAGGTTTGAGGCCTTATTTCCCCGTGCTGGGGCCCTGAGTTGCGCAGTCTGTCTTGCCCCCCAGCTGTTCCTCCCATTTTATCTGAGTGTAAATGTGGGACTGCTTGCTCCACCAGCCACCACCTTGCCAAATCTACCAGCTGCTGCCTTGCCACGAGTCCTCTCCATCCAGTTGCCCATCTCTGCCCCTCCTACCTGCCTGGATGAATGTTTCTTCTTTAACTCCTTGGTTGTCAAACTTCCATACAGTTTGATTTTCTGTCAGTTCTGGTTGTTTTTTATTTTTAAATTTGTTGTCCTTTCTTTTGGTTGTGTGAGGAAGCACTGTGTGTCTACCTACACCTCCATCTTGGCTGGAAATCCAATGTTATTTATTGATAATGTGAATTTTTATTATTGAATAAACAATAACATTTACAGTTTGTTTTAATTACTAATTAAATTTAACAAGGTCACAAGATATATGCAACAATACATTGTATGTTATTATACTATCAAAAAATGATTGGAAAATGAAATTTTAAAAAATATATCATGTAAAATACTATCAAAAATTGTATATTAAGGTCCAACAAAAGATGATTGGATAAAGAAGATGTGGCACATATATCCAATGGAATATTACTCCACCATAAAAAAGAGTGAAACCTTGTCATTTGCGACTACATGGGTGGACTTAGAGGATATTATACTAAGTAAAATAAGTCAGAGAAAAATAAATATCATATTCTTTCATTTATATATGGAATTTAAAAAACAGTATAAACACACAATCAGAAAGAGGCCCATAGATACAGAGAATGCTGATGGCGGCCAGAGGGAAGGGGGTTGGGAGGCTAGGTAAAAAGAGAATGAGCTCATTCTGTGTGACACCTTTGTGCATTTTCCTGGACAATCACAGCAGCTCCCTAATTGATCTTCAGAAAGGCATTTTATACAAGACTTGTTATACAGTGATCCCTCACCTACCATGGGAGTTACGTTCCAGAGATCCTTGAGATAGGCAAAAATCCACAAAGTAGCAGCATTATATTTATTTTATTATTTGTATATATTTTAAAGCTTTATAGACCCTTCCCACA